>JAGXOD010000001.1:1600000-1607500 GCA_020368025.1 Brachyhypopomus occidentalis
TTAAGTTCTCCAATTTTCATTTTGTTGTCATTTTTCTGAGTTACATGATAGGATCATATACCATGGTTATCTATTTATGATTTGCATTTATTACTGAAACATTCCTTGCATTACTTCTGAACCGACTGACTCCAGACTAATTGCAGTGTGGTTCACCACACCGTTACCCACGACGGTATTATCAGTGACGAGGCAGATATCCGTTTTTACATTCAGCACAGCAAACCTATGCAGTTATCATTTAAACATTCAGATATCTTTGGAAGAAGCTACTGGGCTTGACATAAATTACATGTACATGCGGTTATTAGTATCTTTATTATCAGAGACTCCAAAGCTCTGTAAATACTGTAACGTTTTATAATTTATGGTCTTTGGAATATTGTATGCACAAAAAACTTGTATTTCTAAATCAGTGCATAAATAAATGAATGTTTAAACTGTGTGTTTTGTTTGGAGACCCTGTCAATGACCAATCAGCTGTTTCCCCAATTACTGTAGTCTAATGGACCCTAAATTATGTAAATGAGGCACTAAGTCTCATTTTCTCTCACCTCATTGGCTGACCACTGGAGGGCAGTGGGTTGTTCATAATGAAAGTTTTTCCTGTCAAAATGAATAAGCTTATAATAAATTACAGTATAATAGCTAAATATTAAATAAATGCATTCAGTAATTAAGACAAACGGGAAGGGCAAGGCGAGCGTTTATGCCTGGCAGTCTCAATGGTTTGCTGTTTAAAATTCCTGTTCGTTTCATTTGTTCACTTTTCATTGTTCTTTTTTCTTCTTCGGCTAATGCAAATTAGGGCAATTAATCATTCATCACTGCCGAGTGCAGCAATGTAGATAAATGGATCCTGTTGATTAGCCTGCCTGTCTCAAACACTGACCTGTGGTGGTGTTAAACTGATAGAAGTCAAGAGGACAGCCTTTAAATGCGAGAACATGTTTCACAAAGCCCTCATGAACTTCCTTTGCTCATATGCAAAACACGTCCTCACTCAAACTTACCCTGCTTCCTCCCTCACTTTAGTCCGTCTCTGTTACTCATGTTTATAACAGCCGACAATCTATAGCACTGTCCAAGCACATGTTTATAACAGCTGACAATCTTCAAATTCTTGAATTGACTTTTCAGAATGCAGATATCAGGGCTACATGAACTAGGTTTCATTCTTTTACAACACATTCAACACCATGCAGTAAATAAAGACTAATGCCATGGTGACTGTAGTCTTGTTAAATTGTAAGACTGATGAAAACTTGAAGGCTAAAAAAAATGTAGGCTATAGACTATCGGTAATAATAAGCTATACCACCATTATTAATAAGCCATATACTGCATTGGACCATGGGAGATGTGTCAATATCATCAATTGTTATGAGAAATTAACTTGCAAGCCAGATTTAATATAGAATTTGTCCAAGACTCAAGGCGCTAGTATGATAGTTGTCTACACAACCGCACAATATCCTGACGCAATGTACTGTCACGTTCATCCATTGACCCATCACTTGCAAACACCTATGTAGGTTAAATTGCAGCCTAATCATTTCTAAGACAACAGAAGCAGCTAATGCAAACCACCAACTAAGCAGCTACCAGCACCAAGATCGATACTTCTTACATACATTCAAATCACGTTAGCGCCTCGGTATGCACGATAGGTTGTGAAGTAAAGAAACGACCTACCTGCTCTCAGGTTCATAAGCGCCTTTTTGTGAAGACCTCGTGAAGACTTTTGTGAAGATTCGCAAATGCTCTGAACTTTGTCTCTGCACCTGGCAGAATGTTGGACTTTTGGGGCCTTTGACAACCACTCAGCATAACTTTCTTTGGCAAGCCATGCATCCTGAAATTTGCATTTTCCGGGCACGACATTAAGCGCCAACTTCACTATGACTCAAACGTAATTGGCAATTTACCAATTCACCTGTGAGCAGGTCGCACGCGCGGAAAGCGGCTACGCGCGCGTTAACTACGCACAGGAAACTCCGGAATGCAGCACCGAACGAAGCAACGAGCTTCGCCAATAAAATCTCCGGTAAAACAAAGTAAGTCAGCATATGCCTCGCGGAACCAACGTAAGTTTAAACGAATTTGTGGTGGCAAAATAATTATACATTATCAGCGGTCTTCATCCATGTGAAATTTCAAAAAAACACACAAAAAAATATTCAAGGGCCTTGAACTTATTTTTTCAGATCCAAACTTTCAAGGATTTCAAGGACCGTGGGAACGCCGTGTAAACGGTTTTGAATGGTCTGACCGTTGGGTGCCCCTCGCCTCCCTTAAATGAGCCTGGACTTCTGTGGCATCCGGCTCCACTGGGCAGCGTTCACTGTTGTCTTGGTCTCATGATGTCAAAATGAGAACAGGACTGTTTAAATACTAATTGAACCAGGAGACCAACTGTTGTGAATTTTGCCATTACATCTCCCTGTAAGAGAGCAGCAAGTTGAACAAAAAGTACTTTAATTTTGGACCTGTGCATTCAGAAGTTTACAGGTGAACTTAATGTGACCTGTAAAGAGTGTTTTAGGTTCCTGAAATGTCACCCAAAAGGCAAATATCCCTAACCTTTTATGAGTAGTGTATATATAACACTACATTTAACACAATCTGGAGTCTATGAATTCTACCAAGAATTCAAAAAAGTCTAATTTTCATTTAGTGTTTGAGCTGGCTGAAAATATCAGTGAAATCAGAAGGTGGCAGCAAAGGCCCCAGAAACTACTGACTGTTCTGTTCAGAAACTACTGACTTCTGTAAGGACTCAAGTCACTTTCGTTTTTTAGCACCTGTTAAGTTTCTTACACAACCCTTACTGACAGGACCTTTTCCACTTGAATGGCAACTGTGATTGTTAAATATTCCTTAAATAAAAAAGTATCAATCTCAGCATAAAATGTATGTTTTTGATAACTTGGATAACCATGTGAAAAACCCTAAAAAGAAAAGATTGACAAGCCATTTATTGAAAATGCACAGAGTGGATACAGAAGGACTCTCATTCAGATAAAGACCTCAATGTTACATTATTGCTTTTTTCATGGCACTAAAACAGAAATACAAATATCTGCCATGCAAACTCACTACTGACCAGCTTTTACAAAACTAAAAGCAATCGCTCAGGTAATACAAGTGGCTACTGTACTGTAGAGAAGTATATAATGTTGAAGGTGAACGTTACAAAATGAGTACAAAGTAATGCTCATTTAAAAAAGGACATCAGTATTATCACAATCACAGAGTGATGCATAAGGGCTTCACATGCAAGAAATGACTCCAGACACAAGTAGTGCTTCAGTATACAAGACCACAACAACACAAAAATCAGGCTGCATTCCCAGAATGCTGTGCAAATAATGTTCATTAGCTCCCACACAAATTCCAAAGCCGTTTCCATCCACTGCAGACCAGCACTGCGAACGGCGAACGCGCTCGCTGACCTCCAGAAGTTCCAACAGCTGCACGAACATCTAGAGCATCTTTGGAGGTAGCTTGTTAAAGAACCCCAGAACACTACCGCAATCACACAGGTCATTGTCACACCTCCTGTAGCGCTTGGAAGTGCTAATGACACACATTCCCAGACTGACTCCCAGTACAAGTGCTCACTGCTCCTCCCTCTAATGCCCAGAGCTGAACGCTAATATGTCAAAAAAGTGCCCTTCAATTTAGAGTTGCTTTAATCAAGCAAGGAAAACAACTTTAGATACATGAAGGCATCTATAATAAAGGCTGATGATTTAACCGACAAGGTGATGCTTGACTTGTCCTGGTGATACACGACTGTCGTCTTGGTGATACACAGCTGTTGCCCTGGGATGGTCACGGATCAGTGATGCCCACCTTCAGGCCACACAAGACCAGCAGGAGAGCAGAGAGGATCAGAGGTTCTTCTCTTCGACTGTGAACCCAGCAACACTGCAGGAGCTGCCTGAGCTCTCGAGGTTCCTCCACGCCAGAGACAACAAGATCTCAACGCCGCTTCCGTTTTAAAACCAGCACAGGAGATGAGCGGGCGGCGGGACGGACGGCGGGACAAGGCAGCGGGACAAGGCAGCCGTGGGGCCGCTGAGCTTAGCTTAACTGGTGGAATGTGGGGGGAAGGGGAGCCACTGATTGGCTGGGGTGGTGGGTCTTTAGCAGGACTGCGTGTCTTCCCAGCACAGCGCCTCACCGACACACCCAGCGGGGCAGGACCGAGCCGCGGGACCCCGCACGGGACAGGTGGGTCGCCCGGGGGCCACCCGGACTACGACTACACAGGAGTGAGAGCGGAGAGCAGGACACCGCGGCTGATGGTGGAACTGGACGCGCCCTGGACTCTAGACCCGGCGGACGCCAACGTTTGGCGGACGCTGGAGTGTGAAGCAGGAATAGGGAAACTAGCTACAGAAATAAATTACACATCTAGATACGTGTTAAAATATTATTCAAACGCAGCCAGACATTAGGTCCAGCTCAAATACATTATAGTCCAGCTCACAGCGTTGAGTTTTCTTCGGTCAGTCGGATCAAGCTGAGAGTCCATGTGAACATTATTACAGGAAGAAGAAGAGCACCAACCTGTTCTGCTTATATAGAGAAGCTCAGAAAGAAAAACACTGATATCCATTCACAGCGTCTGTCAGTAACGCCTCTACATCTGCCATGACATACAGTAACACGTACGTTATGCATCGCTGTGCATACATATAGTTTGGATTTACATGAGTGTAGATACAGAGTTCTGTCCAGATGAGCATCCTTCAAGAACGTAACAGCTCCTCAGTGTGTGGGGGAGGAGCCTGAATCATGAGTCTGAGAGGCACGGAGCACCGCGGGTTCTGTGTGAGCCGTTCACGCGTCTGCAGGGTGGGTAACGACACAGATCGTGTCCCTCACCACTCCGGGAATTTCTCACTATGAGAAAACAAAGTCGACGTGAAACGAGAAAGAAAGAGAAACCAAAGTCTCAATGTCAAACATCGAGGAGGAGGGGAGAAAAAGGAAGAAGAAGAAGAAAAAATCCCTCAGTTGAATCACACAAAAGGAAGACAGGAAGTGGGTGATGGGAAGCAGGGGGGGATGTGTGCTGCTCTTCCTGTTCCTGTTCCTGGGGTTACGGTGTCTCTGAGATGGTGTCCTGTGGGTGGGGGTGTGGGTGGAGCCCTCTAGATGGACTTGGAGGAGTCCTGCTTGCTGATAAGCACCTCTAACAGGCGTAGCTTGGCTTTGATGCGCTTGTACTCCTTGTACTCGTCCATCATGGGCAGGCGGTCTTCCTTCTGCACGTTCCTGTAGGGGACACAGACACGCTGCCCTCACACCACCGCAACATCATCCATCAACATCTGTGTGCGCGTGTGTGAGGATCGAGGGGAAGCCCAGCGTCCCCTCTGGCGCCACCACTGGACACTGTGTGCGCTGCAGCTGCCGTGGCTCACCGTCCGTTCTGCTGGTAGAACCGGTCCTCAAACTCGCGGATGGCCCTGCGTAGCTTCTTCTTCTCCGCGCGGGCCTTCCACAGCTGCTCCAGGAGCTCAGGGGGGGGGGGGGGGACAGCACGCTTACTCACGAGCCCTATATGGAGATCTGCTCAGAGCCTCCAGGTCAAACCCCCACCCCCCACAAACCACCCCCCGGGACCCTCCTACACCCTTTCCCTTCTCAGCAGGAAGCAGCACGCAGCGCCGCCACGTGAGGGGCCACGTGAGCCGCTGGGCTGAGAGGGGAGAAGGAGGTGACCTTCCCCTGAGCGGCAGGCGGATCAGCCTAGCCAGGGCCATGTGTGTGGACCATGTCCTTCTACAGGGGACGGCGGAGGCGTCCTGCTCTGGAGGTGGTGTCCGTTACAGGCCGCCCGCCCTGTGCCACCTGCTGTAAATAGGAGATCATATCATCCGTGCGTGACAGGATCGCGGCTCCTGCCTCGTAAAACCGGGTAGCGTGTGAGCACTGGTGGTAAAAACGTGGCGCTTGGCAGCCGGTGGTGGTTAAAGGCAGGAGGGGCTGTGGGCGGAGCCAGAGAGGCACTACGCTTTAATGTTCGGCTGTCGAGGCCAAAGTTTGGTCAGGTGACCCGGGCGGCCGCACTTACATGGACGAGGCGTTGGAGCTGGACAGACGCAGGTCCAGGGTCATCTTGCCTGAGCTCTCCATCTTGGGCCTCAGGACGCTATGGAGCTGAGGCTGCTCCGGACTGGGCCGGGCCGCCGGGTCCAGCGCCACGATGACCTCGGACTCCAGGCCCGGCAGGACTCTGCCCTCCAGCTCCCGTGCGCCGCCCTCCTCCTCTTCCTCCTCCTCCTCTTCCTCCTTGATCTCGTCACAGAAGTGGGCCGTCTCGCCCTCGATGATGGGCTGGAGAGTCTGGTTGCGTCTCTTGCTGGAGGGAGAGGCCTGGGGGTGGGTTTGTGGGGGGGGGGGGGGTAGGTAGGGGGGGGTACGGGGCGGTGAGGCTGTGCTGCTCCAGCTCAATTGTAATGACCATAATGACCAGCCAATACACAACCAGGCCATTATGATCGTATAGGGGCAGCTTCACACTGCTGTCTAAATAACCATTACCATATAACCAAAAAGATCAGAATCTGTTGAAGTGTGTGTGTGTGTGTGTGTGGAGGCAAGAAGAGAGTCTTACGATAATGGGCGTGATGCTGACTCTGGTGAGCATTTGTTTCACCTGCCGGTATCTGTCGTACAGGGGCCTGACCACCAGGCGCTCCTCACGGGTCACCTGCAGGAGGAGAAGCCCCATCACTACTGGCCCACACACCACTATGCTCGCGTGATGAAGTGTGCGCAGCGCTGTGTAGTCAGGGAGACTTTGTGTGTGTGTGTGTGTGGTGTGTGTGTGTGTGTGTGTGTGTGTGCCCTTACAGGGCGGCCGTGCAGGCCCTCATAGTATAGCAGGTTCCTCTGCAACATGGTCTTCTCACACGCAAGCTGCTCCTTACTCATTTTCTGTCAACAACAACAACAACAACAACAACAAGTCTCGATTAACAAACATCTTCCACGTTTATCTCACATCCCCTTCTCTCCTTACACAGCTGTGTTGTGCGGTGAGCGTGTGTGGCGTGTGGTGTGCGGCGTGCGTGTGCGGTGAGCGTGTGGTGTGCGGTGAGCGTGTGGCGTGCGTGTGTGGCGTGTGGTGAGTGTGTGGTGTGCGGCGTGCGTGTGCGGTGAGCGTGTGGCGCGTGTGTGCGGTGTGTGTGTGTGAGTGTGTGGTGTGCGGTGTGTGTGTGTGTGCGTGTGTGGCGTGTGGTGAGTGTGTGGTGTGCGGGTGGTGAGTGTGTGGTGAGTGTGTGGTGTGCGGCGTGCGTGTGCGGTGAGCGTGTGTGGCGTGTGGTGAGTGTGTGGTGTGCGGCGTGCGTGTGCGGTGAGCGTGTGGTGTGCGGTGAGCGTGTGGCGTGCGTGTGCGGTGAGCGTGTGTGGCGTGTGGTGAGTGTGTGGTGTGCGGCGTGCGTGTGCGGTGAGCGTGTGTGGCGTGTGGTGAGTGTGTGG
>JAGXOD010000001.1:1612500-1697500 GCA_020368025.1 Brachyhypopomus occidentalis
AACCTACATTTGAACCTGTATAACCTACATTTGAACCTGTATAACCTACATTTGAACCTGTATAACCTACATATGAACCTATACAACCTACATGTGAACCTGTATAACCTACATGTGAACCTGTATAACCTACATGTGAACCTATACAACCTACATGTGAACCTGTATAACCTACATGTGAACCTGTATAACCTACATATGAACCTGTATAACCTACATATGAACCTGTATAACCTACATGTGAACCTGTATAACCTACAACATTTGAACCTGTATAACCTACATGTGAACCTGTATAACCTACATTTGAACCTGTATAACCTACATTTGAACCTGTATAACCTACATTTGAACCTGTATAACCTACATTTGAACCTGTATAACCTACATTTGAACCTGTATAACCTACATGTGAACCTGTATAACCTACATTTGAACCTGTATAACCTACATTTGAACCTGTATAACCTACATATGAACCTGTATAACCTACATGTGAACCTGTATAACCTACATATGAACCTGTATAACCTACATTTGAACCTGTATAACCTACATGTGAACCTGTATAACCTACATTTGAACCTGTATAACCTACATTTGAACCTGTATAACCTACATATGAACCTGTATAACCTACATTTGAACCTGTATAACCTACATGTGAACCTGTATAACCTACATATGAACCTATACAACCTACATGTGAACCTGTATAACCTACATGTGAACCTGTATAACCTACATGTGAACCTATACAACCTACATGTGAACCTGTATAACCTACATGTGAACCTGTATAACCTACATGTGAACCTGTATAACCTACATGTGAACCTGTATAACCTACATATGAACCTGTATAACCTACATATGAACCTGTATAACCTACATATGAACCTGTATAACCTACATGTGAACCTGTATAACCTACATATGAACCTGTATAACCTACATATGAACCTGTATAACCTACATTTGAACCTGTATAACCTACATATGAACCTGTATAACCTACATTTGAACCTGTATAACCTACATTTGAACCTGTATAACCTACATGTGAACCTGTATAACCTACATTTGAACCTGTATAACCTACATGTGAACCTGTATAACCTACATTTGAACCTGTATAACCTACATATGAACCTGTATATATGAACCTAACATTTGAACCTGTATAACCTACATTTGAACCTGTATAACCTACATGTGAACCTATACAACCTACATGTGAACCTGTATAACCTACATGTGAACCTGTATAACCTACATGTGAACCTGTATAACCTACATATGAACCTGTATAACCTACATTTGAACCTGTATAACCTACATATGAACCTATATAACAAACCATAACTGTTCTCAGGAGTCTGAAACCAAACGTGTGAGCTTCTATTAGCATTCCAGCTGGGCTTCATGCTGCTCCAACCTCAGCGCTAACCTTGAACTCGTGTTGATATTGTTCTCAGCGTCTACGAGAGTCTCGCCGTGGAGGTCCACGCTAGAACTGTCCTCAGGTGAGAGACCGCTAGACTGGAAAGCTTGAAATGCCTGTGAAAAAAAAGTGGATTCTGTTGTTATTTTTTTTACATAAAACCAAAACATTAAATTTTGGTTTCATTTTCTGAAAGATTAACCGGGAACAGGAGTGGAATGTCTGTGTGACGTTTTAAGGGCAAACACAAAAGTGTTTAAACTGTTTCTGGAGTCCTTTAAATACAGGAGGAGCAGACAGAAGTGAACACAAGCCGTTAGCGCTGAAGGCCAACTGGGCTGACGGAGTGTGAGGGTGTTGCTGGGCAGACGCTGCTGCCCTTCCCCTGGATGGTCTATTAAAAGAGGCTCTGACCCATTTCAGGGATCTACAGGGATGCCGACCACAGGTTTAATGAGGGGAAAAAGAAAAAAAAAACCTAGAACCCTAGGGTTTAGCCTGCGGCTACGGGGGACAGTCCAGTTCACAGCCTGTGGTAGTGAAGAACACAGGCTGTACTGGTGAGGACTGGGGCACCAAGTACCAGGAGCTCATGTTTCACACACATAGATGGCATGATTCACACACACACACACACACACACACATAGATGGCATGATTCTCACACACACACACACACACACACACACACACATAGATGGCATGATTCTCACACACACACACAGATGGCATGATTCTCATGCTGCTGTGAAGAAGCTCTGTACTCAGCTTGATGGTGAAAGACCAGCACACACACACACACACACACACACACACACACACACACACACACACGCGTCCTGCTGACGAACCTCACTGACGTCCACAGACTGGTCTGCCTCGGGAGAGCTTGGAGAACCTGACTCAGTCTCGTCTTCTTCATCCTCATCTGGCTCTGCCATCTTCTCAATGGCACCATTTCTGTGGAGGCACCACCAGAAACACCAACTATAGATGACTGGACAGAAGTAACTAAAAACATCTACGTAATCTCTTTAAATGTTACGTTGGAACAAACAGTTCAAGTATTTAATCAGGGTTGAGACCAGATTTGATAGTGGCAGATATATTTCTAAGAAAGCAACTGGCTGTTTATTTATTTTGTCTACTAGGAAATGTAAATGGAAAAACAAAACAAAATGTAAGTGTAACTCTAGCCATAGCTTGGAATGTGTTTTTATCACTTGTACACACACTGACCCGTGGCCCGGCTGGCAGGAGGAGCCCTGGTTCCCATAGCTGAGGTCCTGGTCTATGGAGCTCTGCAGGTCCAATAAGTGCTGCTCAACAGCTGCACGGATGGTGCGCTGGAGGATACTGCGCACACACACACACACACACACACACACACACACACACACACACACACACACACACACACACACCATCTGAGCTCCCACAGGAACGCAAACACATGTACACAGAGTCGTATACTTAACCATAACATGTGGGTGTGCAGGAATGTGAGCACAGTACATCTCCATCAAAGACCAGAGGCCAGAACCTTGCGGCCCATTTTAGAGGCGCCCGATTCTGGTTAACAAGGTTACACAACAAGATCTTGGCAGCAGTTAGCAGCCCTGTCAGCCCCAGCCTGGAGTCCCCAATAATAACCCACCATCCCCAATAACAATCCAGTGTCATCACTACACTCTCACCAGGAGTGTCATCACTACACTCTCACCAGGAGTGTCATCACTACACTCTCACCAGGAGTGTCATCACTACCAGGAGTGTAATCACTACACTCTCACCAGGAGTGTCATCACTACACTCTCACCAGGAGTGTCATCACTACCAGGAGTGTCATCACTACACTCTCACCAGGAGTGTGGCGCTCTGCCCGTAGGGGAGGGGCCTGCTGGGGACCCGGGGGTTGGGCCTGACTCACGCCCGGTCCTGAACACTCCTGCCTGTGAGGGACACGTAGTCACATGACCAACCGAGCCGCGAGCAGCTCCCAGGGGTCACGCCATCTCTTCATTCAAAAGGCCCATTGCAGAAATCATTATCTCCCCTCTCAGGGGAGGCGCTGTTTACTGAGCATAAGGCTGGGGGCCAGTCCATCATCTAGGCATGTGTGCATCCATGCAGCCCACAGTTATACCAGTCCTGTCTGAAGTTTCTCTGTACACTGGAGCTTTACCCCAGCCAGGAAGATGATGCCTCGCGTGCCCCGATGACCCTCCTCAGCAGATGCAATAATGGGCCGTGTAAGGCTGTGCACTTACGCCACAGTCACACCTGCATAGCTACTCATCCCTTAGTACACACAATGGCCACTGCTGTTCTGGTGATACGCACACACAGCGCTAAGCTAACAACCAAAACGCAAACAGTAAAAAAACTAAAGTCAAAAGTGTTCCATTAAACCACCATCTACCCATCATGTTTCATACTACAGAGAGCTGCCAGGTTCTGTAATCCTGTCAGGACCTTGAACAGACACTGTGCTCTCCATTACACTCGAGCCCATACAAGCTCAGCGCCTGCTAATCACGTAGACGCACAGGTTCTCTGTCTCCACCACTGAACCACTCTGTTCTCACAGCGGCGAGGTGGTCTGCTGTACCAAGTCTGCATGACCAAGCAGCCCAAACTTCTCTGGGTTAATGTCTATAATCTTATTGGTTCAGCTCTGACTTCTGTACACACCGAAGGAATGTACATGTTTATGTCTGTTTCCTTTGTGCAACACAGTGCATTTGACAAGGTGCGAAGCGTAATTCAGTATGGGCACAATCTAGTACCTGCATGAATACTGTGGTCGGACAGGTGCATACGAGATGCACTTTGTCAGAATGAGCCGTGTGCACCGGTGACAAACGGCACTGTGAGATGGGCACTGTGAACGGAGAGCAGGCTGTACTTACTCTGCAGACCCTGGAAGAATACTGAGAGAAGAGATATGGGAGCTGGAAGAGAGGAGAGAGGAGCAGTGTTAGGACTCTGTACTGTAGGTCACACTGTACTGTAGGTCACACGGTACTGTAGGTCACACTGTACTGTAGGTCACACGGTACTGTAGGTCACACGGTACTGTAGGTCACACTGTACTGTAGGTCACACGGTACTGTAGGTCACACTGTACTGTAGGTCACATGGTACTGTAGGTCACACGGTACTGTAGGTCACACTGTACTGTAGGCCACACTGTACTGTAGGTCACACTGTACTGTAGGTCACACGGTACTGTAGGTCACACTGTACTGTAGGTCACACTGTACTGTAGGTCACACGGTACTGTAGGTCACACGGTACTGTAGGTCACACTGTACTGTAGGTCACACTGTACTGTAGGTCACACGGTACTGTAGGTCACACTGTACTGTAGGTCACACTGTACTGTAGGTCACACGGTACTGTAGGTCACACTGTACTGTAGGTCACACTGTACTGTAGGTCACACGGTACTGTAGGTCACGGTACTGTAGGTCACACGGTACTGTAGGTCACACTGTACTGTAGGCCACACGGTACTGTAGGTCACACTGTACTGTAGGTCACACTGTACTGTAGGTCACACTGTACTGTAGGTCACACGGTACTCTAGGTCACACGGTACTGTAGGTCACACTGTACGTGTCTTCATGTGTCTAAGAGGCCCGTGACCTTCTGTGTGCCTGTTCTTAATCCAGGCTGCTGTGTTAGGGCACGAAGGCCTGGCAGGGCGGGGCTTGGTGGGGTGGGGCGGGGCTTGGTGGGGCGGGGCCTGGCAGGGTGAGCAGAGGTGAACGCCGGCGAAGGCGGCTGACAAAATCCTCTTACACAGCTACTTCGTCATTCTGCTGTACCCACCAACGGCAGCAGGGGCAGGCATGTGCCGTTCAGGGCGCTGGATGGTTTGTTTCATGTGGACAGTGAACAGATCAGGGAGGCAGATGGAAATGTTGGGATGTGTCTGATTCTATAAACATGATATGGCATGTGAAGAATCCTGCTTACATAACAGAGGCGCTCATCGCTGTCAGCACATGGATCGGGTTAACGGGTCCAAGTGGTTCTAAAACCTGCAGTGGGCTATTGTGGCGTGCGACACTGACACAAACACCCGAGAAACAGACGTGACCGGGTCAGGCATTCCATGTCAGCTAGGAACCACGATCAGGTTCTGTGGTACAGGGCGGTGCAGAGTGAGGATCTTCACAGAACTCTGCTGCTGGGCAAACGTTCTCATGTCTCACATATCTGTCCAAGAACACGGCAGACACCCACACCGACTCTCTCAGGACGCCACAGTGCAATAAACACACATGCGGGACACGCAGGTATGTGAAGGCAAAAGCTTTGTGGAAGCACATTTGAAGATCACCACCATGTGGGTAAACCATCTCGTAGAAAGTAAATTCCAACTCATTATCCACATAAAACTACATTAAAACTCCTCTAAAAAACCCTTCCAGCTACCAGAGAAAACTGCTCTGCTCCCAGAACACGTCGACTCCAAATACTGCTGGAGGATAAAAGGATCTCGAAACAGGATCATGAAAAATTGCATGTCAATAATGGCAGCTGGTCAGTCAGGTTAGGTCTGCACATCAAAGTACAGTGCTAGCAGTGCTTAAGAAACATCTGAAAACATGTCAGTAGTACTGACAAAAACCTTACTCTGAATTTAATTACATGGAAGTGGTTTGGGTAACTGAAAAGTGATGAAAACAGATTAAGTCAGCAAAACAAGTCACTGGTCAGTGCAAACTGGGTTTGCACAAAAATGTGATGTGCGATAATGTTCAGCACTACGACGACATGACCTGCAATGATCAAGTATTGTGTGCAGTTAAACTGCTTCGATGAAGAAGTTACTCAAGAGGGGTTTTGACGGGGAAACAACTGAAGCGTTGTCAACGCTGAAGTGAAGCTCTGTGCTACGGTACATGCATCATCTCACAGTGAACCACACCACACTCCTCTCCTCTCCAGCACTGTACCTGGAGGACCAACATGTACTTGTCTGTCTTCTAGAGGGTCGTTGCCGCCAGTCTGCTGTTTCATCATGAGTGTGGAAAGCTGTGAGAGCACCAGGCACATACACCCCTGACTCTGCACTTTCAACCTATTAGCGGATCACACACTGGCACACACACTGCCAACCACTGAATATGTGTGTGTGTGCGCGCTACAGGGCAGTGAGAAGCAGACGCTTGTTATGATTCAGCAACTTCGCAGGTTATCGCAATTTATCTCATTCTTCATTGCTCTCTCACTGCCGGAGAGGAAATAATAAACTCTTTCTTATGATATGCATACACAGAAACATGCATGTTAAGATACAGGGCCTGGAATGATCCTTGGTCAAAGCTACGCTACCTGTGAGCCCTGACAAACACATCCAGAGTGATATACGATATGAAGATATCTGGCCTCCCCCATCCTCCCCTCACACACGGTACCTGTGCAGGAGAACCTCGCAAGCCATTCGGGACGGCTGGGTTTACGCGGGCGAGCCGCTTCCGTGGCTCCGGCGGACGGGAAGGCGGCGGGTTATCCTGACCGGGCGGCGTGCGGGGCAGGCGTCTGCGTGAGCAGGTGGATGAGCAAGCGCAGGAGGCCGACACTCATCCTGCAGCGTCCCGCCTGTGCTGGGCTGCCTGTGTGTGTGTGGCACTCAGAGAAGTGCTGCAGTAAACCAGACAGACCCTCTCGCTCAAATACCGAGCTTAGCGACGTAGCACGCAGCAGCAGCCCTACAGGCCAATGGGTATGCCGCTCAGACGAGGCCCCGCCCCCCAGACGAGGCCCCTCCCCCAGACGCCTCCAGTAAACAGCGGGGGTGGGGTGTCTTGCACACACCCCCACACTGCAGTGCTCACACACTCCAGCACCTGTCAGGATGCCTCCTTTATATAACCTACTCACCACCCCAGATCTGCCCGGCATCCAGATCCATCACGTCCTTAACCCCTTAATGGGGAAGACGTGTGTAGTTCTGATAGAATCACTCAACCCCTCCATCACGTCCTTAACCCCTTAATGGGGAAGACGTGTGTGTATTTCTGATAGAATCACTTATCCCCTCCATCACATCCTTAACCCCTTAATGGGGAAGACGTGTGTAGTTCTGATAGAATCACTCAACCCCTCCATCACGTCCTTAACCCCTTAATGGGGAAGACGTGTGTAGTTCTGATAGAATCACTCAACCCCTCCATCACATCCTTAACCCCTTAATGGGGAAGACGTGTGTATTTCTGATAGAATCACTTATCCCCTCCATCACATCCTTAACCCCTTAATGGGGAAGACGTGTGTAGTTCTGATAGAATCACTCAACCCCTCCATCACGTCCTTAACCCCTTAATGGGGAAGACGTGTGTAGTTCTGATAGAATCACTCAACCCCTCCATCACATCCTTAACCCCTTAATGGGGAAGACGTGTGTAGTTCTGATAGAATCACTTATCCCCTCCATCACATCCTTAACCCCTTAATGGGGAAGACGTGTGTAGTTCTGATAGAATCACTCAACCCCTCCATCACGTCCTTAACCCCTTAATGGGGAAGACGTGTGTAGTTCTGATAGAATCACTCACCCCTCCATCACCCTTAACCCCCATCTGATAGAACTTAACCCCTTACATCCCCCTTAATGGGGAAGGCGTGTGTAGTTCTGATAGAATCACTCAACCCCTCCATCACGTCCTTAACCCCTTAATGGGGAAGACGTGTGTAGTTCTGATAGAATCACTCAACCCCTCCATCACATCCTTAACCCCCTGATAGTTCTTAATGGGGAAGACGGTGTAGTTCTGATAGAATCACTCAACCCCTCCATCACATCCTTAACCCCTTAATGGGGAAGACGTGTGTAGTTCTGATAGAAATCAACCCCTCCATCACATCCTTAACCCCTTAATCCTGATAGAATCACTTATCCCCTCCATCACATCCTTAACCCCTTAATGGGGAAGACGTGTGTAGTTCTGATAGAATCACTCAACCCCTCCATCACGTCCTTAACCCCTTAATGGGGAAGAAGTGTGTAGTTCTGATAGAATCACTCAACACCTCCATCACATCCTTAACCCCTTAATGGGGAAGACGTGTGTATTTCTGATAGAATCACTTATCCCCTCCATCACATCCTTAACCCCTTAATGGGGAAGACGTGTGTAGTTCTGATAGAATCACTCATCCCCTCCATCACATCCTTAACCCCTTAATGGGGAAGACGTGTGTAGTTCTGATAGAATCACTCATCCCCTCCATCACGATATGCTTTGGGTCTGTCTGCACGATTACACACACATACGCACACATACACACCAGCACACGCACGCACACGCACACACACCGGCACATTACTTTGTCACCGGACACATCCTTCAACACACTGGGCTGCTCCGTGATGCTCAGAAAGCATGACACAGTTCCTCATGTCCTAACGCAGGTGTGGAACTTTGTACCCACAGGAAGGAAAGATAAAAACACTTCAGAAACCCAGTGTGCCAGGACGTGACACGACCCAACGGCTGAAACAGCAGCTTAGTAGAGACCAGAAGAACAATTCCAAACAGTAAAATCTTGAAAATTGCAGTAAGGTAAAGACATAAGGAAGTCATAGGAGATGAAACATCCTCTAGAGGTCAGTAATAAACACATAAACTATGTACGACACAGGTGCAGGAGTCCATCTGGGCCCGAGGCATGCATGCTGAGTCAACAGAGCCCGCGCTTTGAACACCAAACAAACCATCAAGTTAAGCCAGCTCTCTAATAGAGGAGGGGTAGTTCTGGGGAGCTGCAGACAGGGTGGAGCATTAGCGACCCCTCCACCTTCTACATGCCACTACTACGTCAGAACCAACTGTTCACGCAACCACACAGCCGGGCGACAGCCAATAAAGTGACTCATAACTCCCATCTGTATCCTTCCACTTATTTTGGGGACATATGAAAAATACTTTCCATAGCTGCCAAAGGGGATTTATGGCAAAGTTCAAATTTAGCCTTGAAGTGCGACTGGGGCGGGAAAACAACTCAGTCGTGCTGCACTCTCCTGAAAACAGGTGTGTAAACCGAAACCTTTGTTTACTGCTTTAGGGACCCACCACTTTACACGTCTCTAGGCAATGTAAACGATGTTAACTACGGACGTCTTTGTCTCTAGAACAAAGGTCTGGACATCCAATATTATCTAAGTAAAGAAACGTATGTAAAAATAACTATAATGCTTCCAAGTACTCAGTTATTTTATAGTGTGTTCAGTAGTTATGAGTGTTTTGCCCTCTGCTACATAAAACATGACTAGGGAGACTAACACACATCGTTAACTAAAACACACTGTAATATAATAGCTTCTAAAAGTTGTAAAAAGAAAAGAAAAACCTGTGAAAATGTATTGGTGTAAACGTTCCTGCAGTAAACGATGGCAGAAGCACACAGTGTCATTGATATTAAGTACTACATCTATTCCAGTGCTAACAGCGCCCCCTTGGGGACAATTTAGAGTTGATTCTAAACGTGAGTGAGCGTGTTTGCGTGAGTTACAAGCCAGGTCTTATAGTGCAATACATTTGTTATCAAAAAAAGATTCTGTCCCAATATAAACATGTGATGTTTTATATTTTTCTGTGATTTGATCTGCGATTCTTTGCATTGCTATCAATTTTTGCAACACATGGTAAGTGTCCACTACTATGGAACTAAGTGTCCACTACTACTAAGTGTCCACTACTATGGTACTAAGTGTCCACTACTATGGAACTAAGTGTCCACTACTATGGAACTAAGTGTCCACTACTATGGAACTAAGTGTCCACTACTATGGTACTAAGTGTCCACTACTATGGAACTAAGTGTCCACTACTATGGTACTAAGTGTCCACTACTATGGTACTAAGTGTCCACTACTATGGTACTAAGTGTCCACTACTATGGAACTCTGTTCCTACACATGATTTCCTTGAAAGTAAAACATGTTGGCTAGACATGACTGCCAAGTCTGCTGTAGGTCATAACTTTAGCTAAGCTAGCTATCATAGCTGATGTTAGCATGAGACTAAACAATTGAAAAACTATTTCTTAGTTCTTAGTCTTATCTCAAGCTGATATGTTGGCACATTAAACATCAGGGGGTTCATCTGAAGGGGCAGACGCGTCCAACATCCAAGCATTCTCTCTGTCAGGTGACAACACGCTACAGACAAGCAACAATACATTTTTGAATGTTACCAAGATTTCCTTTACTACTAAAATGTAGGGTGCTAGTGTGAGTATTACGATGTAAAACAGTAGGATAAACGTACAGCCATGTCCAACACAATAAGGTTGAACAGTCCTTTACAATTATAAATGCCTAAAGCACGAGTCTTCTTGTTTCTCATGGTTGGACTTGATGATGGTGCCTAAATTGAAGCGGCCTGATCTCGGCGTGGAAAAACATGTTTTGAATACAAGCCAGTCATTTTCTTCAGGTAAAACAAACCCACAGGCATGAGCAGCAATGTCAGGCCAGCCTTCTGACGTGCATGTTGAAAATTGAATCAGATACTAGTTCACAGTGAAATCCTTTCAGAACAGGAATGGGCTCATGGAGTCAGTATCCTACCCACAAAAGCATCTCAACATTTTGCATTTCTCTGTTACCACTAATAAGTTCTCATGGTGATGTCAATAGAGACATCTTTGTTCCTAAAAAAAAAAGATAAGCAAAGACTACGGGACTATGGAGTAATCTCCAATGGCACTGCAATAATAAAGACATGAGAACCAGATATTGGCATGGAGTTTTAAACCCCTTGCTAAGTGCTTGGGTCCATCACCACTAATTAAGGTACACAATACTGACTGCATCTGCCCCTCTGTGTCTTAATGCCCCTGCTGCCACAGGAATCCCAGCCACACTGCTCCACATGTGGGGCACGACGAGGGCTGAACAAATTGGGGAAAATGTCCAGCTGTGGCTTTAATGAGCTGTGTTCAAGTCGCAATTTAACATGCAATTATGCACTTACTGTAAGAGTGTGTGCAACATAAAGTGTCAAACTATTTTCTATTGTTACTACATCAATCAGATGAAATGCACAACTGCTTACTGTTCATTTAAAAAGCACTAATATTCAGCTTTTAAGTATTGGCTAAACATAAAAACATGTAAATAATAATGACAAATGATCTTAAGAATCCAGTTAAGCATCTGAACAATGTTGTTAATAATACGAGATTATGCACTGGCTTTAACTGATCTTAGAATAACACAGGTCACCCGCAGTGCTGTGCTACAGTGACTACGGTACACGCAGGAATTGTCATAGTAACAAGTCTGTGGGCAGCCCACAATGTAAGATCTTCGGTAATTTGCTCAAGCAGAGATTATCAGAGATCTTAAAGTTCTCCACAGGTCAGTGCTCATGCCACCCTGTTTGGGATTAGGGATTAGGGATTAATACACTTCAGCACCTTATAAACAACTGAGTGCATTGATGTGCAGTGTTGGGGGAAGCACTGGCACCCTGTAGTCTGCTATAACACTTACAGCTCATTATTTACCTACAGCCTTTCAGCTTCAAAGAGCTTCAAAAAGCTAATGGAAGTTACAAGTTATATACCAGGTTGTCCTACAGAGTTGTACTACAGAGACGCTTCTACAGAGACAGAAACTACTACAGAGACGCTACTACAGAGACAGAAAATACTACAGAGTTGTACTACAGAGACACTACTACAGAGTTGTACTACAGAGACACTACTACAGAGTTATACTACAGAGGCGCTACTACAGAGACAGAAACTACTACAGAGTTGTACTACAGAGTTGTACTACAGAGACAGAAACTACTACAGAGTTGTACTACAGAGACGCTACTACAGAGACGCTACTACAGAGACAGAAACTACTACAGAGTTGTACTACAGAGACGCTACTACAGAGACAGAAACTACTACAGAGTTGTACTACAGAGACGCTACTACAGAGACAGAAACTACTACAGAGTTGTACTACAGAGTTGTACTACAGAGACGCTACTACAGAGACGCTACTACAGAGACAGAAACTACTACAGAGTTGTACTACAGAGACACTACTACAGAGTTGTACTACAGAGACACTACTACAGAGTTATACTACAGAGGCGCTACTACAGAGACAGAAACTACTAGAGTTGTACTACAGAGTTGTACTACAGAGACAGAAACTACTACAGAGTTGTACTACAGAGACGCTACTACAGAGACGCTACTACAGAGACAGAAACTACTACAGAGTTGTACTACAGAGACGCTACTACAGAGACAGAAACTACTACAGAGTTGTACTACAGAGACGCTACTACAGAGACAGAAACTACTACAGAGTTGTACTACAGAGTTGTACTACAGAGACGCTACTACAGAGACGCTACTCTATACCAGTGTGCAAGAACAAGCAAACCATAATGAAAAACCAAACACACACAGAGAAAAGCACCATTTACAGAGAACAAGTCCTTCCCAAATTCCATCACAGTGGAAATGTAACGAAACTTTGGAGATGCTACCATGACATGACAAGGCTTCACATAAGACTCCATCTACAACGAGATGAGTCCTTCACCTCCGGTACGAGCCAGCAGTGTAAAACACACAAAGAACCTGGAGTGCATCGGCCTGTCTCTGCTGTCTGTGGTACTTACCAAGCACGACGTCCATGAAAACTGACATAAATCACCCACACCGTGGCCTCAGGATCCACCGCGAACGGCATGTTCCAAATGCAAAGCGCGTGCATGAAAATAGCCCCACATGTAAAGAGATGCAAATGTGGATTCCTTGCATTTTCCCTATTCAAACGAAGCCTTCGTAGCCCCTTAATGATTTAACAGCACCGCCGCACCACAGCGCTTGGACATTTAGGACGAGGCAGCCTGGGACAGTCCTCAAAAGGCCCCGACTGCTCACACAAAGCAAGGACAGGTGGGAGGAACACACAGCAGAGGTCAGAGGTCAGGGCTCAGGTGGCCTACAGATCTGCTGTTGTCAGCCCAGGTGGGATCGTAGAAGCTTCCAGCGTGGACAGTGGGCGTAGGGGCACTAGCTCGGAGGCGGCCGAGCTGCCTTCTCACTTTGGTACGCTAGTGCTCGCAACAACTGTACGGCCACACACAAAATATCAGGCATACACACTGTGAACTTACCCCCTGGTTTGAAGGTTAATTCAGTTAAGGCGTTGCTTTGGCAATGGGCGGTGGGAAAATACATCAGCAGGAAGAACATAACGTGCAAATGAAATATGTCTCAGGACATGTCTGAATGTGTCAGCACACTCCATACAACATTCATTACAATGGGTTACACTGGGGATGGATGGATAGATAAATATATAGATAGATAGAGAGAGAGAGAGAGAGAGAGCACAGAAGACCATGGTTCATGACTCGCCACACAGCAAAGCAAGGCCACACACAGGTTCTTAAATGGAGTGTGTTTACCTGGAAGAGGAGGAGACGCCGGGGTGTTTGGGGGAGAGAGATGAAGGTCCATCGTCGCCGTCTTGTGGGAGGTCCTCACACATTTCTAACTTCTCATCTTCCAGGAGGTCAGTGATCTGCCATGTCATGGGAGACGTGTTAGGATAGGACAGTGTCCCAGCTTTTACAAGGTTGCACGTATGGAATTCAGATTAGACGGACAAAATGCTACAGACAAAATGAACCTGCGTCTCCACAAATTGTTAAGTAATGTCATACAAGCGACCTGTTCATTGTTCTAACTCAATCCCGTGACCTTCTCACAAGCACTTTATCATGCTGATAAAACCGTATAACTGCAGCACATGATACGAACTGCAATTTCATTGATAAAAACATTCCGAAATGGCGATTGCTCCAAGTGCAATGTGAAATATTTCTTTACTTCCGTCGCTATATAACAGGTCAACACTAGACGTGAATGTGTACTGGATGTGAGTCCAGGTCAAAACTAGAAAACATCAGAATATTAAATAATGCTAATAATTTAGGTAAATAACAAAACAAAACAACCCTCCCTCAGCAAAACGAACACAGACCAGATCATTACCTCATTCAGCACTTTCCTTTCTACAACACAGCCTGGTCATCGTGGCCTTTGCCTTTCTTTCAAATGACCCAGCTTAAGACATGGCTACATAGCTGACTTAGTTTATACAACATCTGCAGTCAACTCTATGAATACGTGTTATTGGTGATAAATTAAACAAGGCTCAGCTCCTACACGACAGCGAAAGAAAACTGGTAAAAGGAGCCATTATGTCGATGTGAAAAGCCTTTTATGTGCAGGTAAACTAAAGCCCCATCGCCTAGACAACTGCGTCCAGCTCTGCCTCCACTACATATGCTGCAGTGTCACTGCCACATTACCATGGCGACCAATCCGGCAGCCCTCCGATTGGTTCCACACAGTCGCCGCTCATCACGTATGCAGATATGAGTCGTGCGTGGACGCGCTAGCTCGGCGGGAGAGGGTTTAAAGAGGGGACGGATGCTGCCTGCACCCCACACTCCAACACACAACCGTGAGCGACACCGCCGGTCCTGGGCAACCATGTCACGCAGCACTGGAAGCTCAGAAGATTCCTCGAGTTCTCCACACAACCTTGAACGTTTTTCTACCTCGTTTGTACATACTACAATCTTACTAATCAGGTTTTGAGCTGCAGCGGAAATATAATTAGCTCCATATGATCGTTCATCTGTCTGCATGATGACAAAAATACAAATACTAATGACCAGAACTGCCTGCTGTTCTGTTTACTGGTTATTACTCTCCAAGGAGCAGGTACAGAAATGATGCACTGCAGCAGATGAAGCGTTTCAGCTCCTCCCATCCTCCTCCTGTGGAGACAGGCCAACGTCCTCGCTGAGGAGCGCTGGAGCTGGAATGGCGTAATTCACCCAATAAGAGGAGATTTTTCAACATTATGCAAATAAGAAGCGACTCACAATAGGTGGCAGCCAATCAGACATGGCAAGTGTTCCTTCAATGTGTTACAGGGTTACATGGTCAAGCCACATACTGGAAACTCTGTATGAAGTTTCAGTGGCAGATAAATACACTAAACTAGCACGTATATAAAACTAGAACTAGCCTGCAACTCTGCACATGCTTTGCTGGACTCTGAGCTGTTGAACTAGCGTGTGTGTTAACCAACACACACATTCAAGTGTCCCATTGTTATTGAAGGAAGCTTAAACTGCTGTACTGAAAGGATTCAGAAGCCACAGTAAACTTCTCATTATACAGATACTGAAGTTGTGTTTGGTCTAGGAGGCACTATCAAAGCATAGTACAGTTGTGCAACAACAACCACACAAAAAGGTTATAAAAGTAACCAAAACAAAACAAACAAAAGCACTGAGAACAGTTTGGCCCTCCAATCAGCAGCTGTGCTGAGTAATTAACAGGTCTTAGCATGCGATAGGAGGGAAACACTACCAATATAAGACGAGGCTGTCGTACGATCACCCCGTGAGGGACGACGGTGCAGGTCGTGCCATCTGCACGCGTGTGGACGTTTCTAACAGCGCTGGTGGGAGGTGTTTTCCCTGTTAGCTCGTGTGTCACTACGAGTTTACACACAGTGGGTGAGTGAGAGGGACACGGACACGGACACCCGAGCTTGGAAAAGAACTCGCCTTGTGTTGCCAGGGAGACCAGAGCTGGGTGGTGCTCGGCGATGGACCGAACCACTATTCCTGTGAAGTCTGAACACGAGGTTGACTCCTTAAACCGAGAAATCAAGAGAGATCAACCGAGAAATTGTCACTAGCGCGAAGGTTAGAGCTTCTGGAACTGCGCCTGAACGTCTCAGCTCTCGGGCAAACATCTAAATACCACTAAACCTTAAATATGTGGTAATAAACATCTGAAGCAGTAAAATAAATCACCTGCTCTGCCTTATAAACACAGTAAACTCCACTCAGATCCACCCACCAGTAGCACGGTTAGCAGAGCGGCCAGGAGCCAGGACTAGGCCTGCTGGGGCTGCAGCACTCGAAGTGCGGAATGATCACAAACCAGCACCTGCACTGTCACTTAATCAGGACTAGGGAGAGTGGAGTCGAGTACATTAGAGCTCAGAGCCAATCCTGTCCCCGTTAACGCTCAGAGCCAATCCTGTTCCCGTTAGCGCTCAGAGCCAATCCTGTTCCCGTTAGTGCTCAGAGCCAATCCTGTCCCCGTTAGCGCTCAGAGCCAATCCTGTCCGCTCAGAGCCAATCCTGTCCCCGTTAGCGCTCAGAGCCAATCCTGTCCCCGTTAATGCTCAGAGCCAATCCTGTCCCCGTTAACGCTCAGAGCCAATCCTGTTCCCGTTAATGCTCAGAGCCAATCCTGTCCCCCCGTTAATAATGCTCAGAGCCAATCCTGTCCCCGTTAACGCTCAGAGCCAATCCTGTTCCCGTTAATGCTCAGAGCCAATCCTGTCCCCGTTAATGCTCAGAGCCAATCCTGTCCCCGTTAACGCTCAGAGCCAATCCTGTCCCCGTTAGCGCTCAGAGCCAATCCTGTCCCCTGTCAGAGCCAATCCCCAGAGCCCATCCTGTCCCCGTTAATGCTCAGAGCCAATTCTGTCCCCTGTTAGCGCTCAGAGCCAATCCTGTCCCCAGAGCCAATGCTCAGAGCCAATCCTGTCCCCGTTAATGCTCAGAGCCAATCCTGTCCCCGTTAATGCTCAGAGCCAATCCTGTCCCCGTTAACGCTCAGAGCCAATCCTGTCCCCGTTAATGCTCAGAGCCAATCCTGTTCCCGTTAACGCTCAGAGCCAATCCTGTCCCCGTTAGCGCTCAGAGCCAATTCTGTCCCGTTAATGCTCAGAGCCAATCCTGTCCCCGTTAATGCTCAGAGCCAATCAGCCTCTGAGAGATCATGGTGGGGAGTGCAACATTTCCAAAATGTGCAGCATCTACTAAAATCAGACTAAGGCCAAAACTTCACTTTGTTTATACTCACCATAAGTAACAATATTAATATATATATGCTAAGTCAAAAGGCTCTTTAAGATGAATGTTTATGAGAAAGGTGTCCAATAGGAAAGTGAGGCAGAGTGGAGTTTTAGTGGGAGTAGATGGGCAGAGAAGAGGTCATGACCCCTGGGTTATATACACATTACTTACAGACCATTTCAGAGCTCATAGCTCTGGCTTTACTCCAAATAGGCCGACCCACTTTGTGCTCATGTGAGCAGAACCTCTCTCTCTCCCTCCCTCCCTCCCTACTGTAGCACTGTGAGGCAAGGTTTCCCAAAGTCTGTCTGAAGCCCTTGGCATTAAAGTGTGTGCATGGTGGAATCCCAGACAGTTGTAAACACGTGGAACCTCCTGAGTGTGTGCGGACCAGAGAGACTAGAGAATCCTCGTTGTTCTTAGCTGGGCTCTCACAGCATTGCAGTTTGTGTCCGTCAGTGTGGTCTGGAACGGCCTCCACTTCAAAAGAGGATTCCTTGAAAAATCAAACTGTGTAGGTATCAGTTTGAATGTTATAGAATCTAATTAAAGTCCACGGTTAGCTTATTCATACAAAAAACTGCTCCTTACCAGTCATAGAACTTACACACACTTAAACTGCTCTTGACATGATGGGAGTTTAGCGCTTAATCAGTAAATATTTCCTGTATCAGGCCATTGTCACAGGCCTAAGCATATCCCAAGATTAGCACAGGCTGTGTGTAGTAAGGTCACGCAAAGGCAAACCCTGCATAGCAACAGAAGGTCGTTGTGAAGCCAAACAAAGGTCGTTCCGTAAGTGTGAGAGAATGTTGGTGCTGGTCAGTGTGGAGCAGTCAGGCCGTCGCCACCCAGAGCAGGTGGGAGTGTTACACAACAGGGCAGCAGACAGCGTCTCCACATACTGACCATCGTGTGCCTCAGTGTGGGCGCTGGACAAATCAACACACATCTAAAACTACTGAAGCAAACATCACAAACGTTATCATACAATCGCTTTCCAGATTAATCTAAAAATGTTCCAAAGGGCAACCCCATGATCTCAGCAGTGATCCTGAGCTCTGCCGTCAGCACAGCAAACCTGCAGCTGATTAAGGAGCCATTGTGCCCGACACTACCTGTCTGAGCGTGTGCCGTTCTGGCGTGACTGCAGATAAGAGGGTTGCACACTGATACGGATACATTTATCAGCGAGCCACGGGACTCGGGTTAAGCCAACATGCCTGTTCGTTAATGGAGCTGAAGTCATTGGTGGTGGAGATGTTGTCCTCTTCGGTGTCAAACAGGTCCTCCCAGTTCTCGAGCAGCTCGGCCAGGATTCGGCTCACCAACTCCTGCTCCTTCAGGTCATCCATGTCTGCGTCCAGGCTGCACAGGAGAGAGCAAACGCGGCTGAGAAGATAATGACATAACGGTGTCGGCCGGCACCTCGCTGCAAGCTTATGGGGGAGCACCAGGACTTCCACCAGGGCGCGGAGATCGGCTGTGCTCGGGCGTCGTACCGAAAAATGTCCGGACCAAAGACGGCAGCGAGGGCGCCCACGTTCCAGCTCTCCTCCTGCAGGGAGGCCACGCCGGACAGGAAGCGGCACAGGAAGCGAAGCAGGCTGTAGTTGACCTGGGGCAGCTGCTGCAGGAAGTACTTCATGTTTCTAGCCAACTCCTCCTCGCTGTTGTAGTCTGAACAGGGACGGGGGGACGAGGCGTGAGACTGAGGGTAAAGCACGCACACACGCGTGCTACACAGAGTTCAACGAGCCGGCTGATGCAAAGGATACAACAGCTGTGCCCCATGCAGACCACATGATCAGCATGCAGGCACAAGCACCACATCCATAATCAGCCACCAAAATTGAAAGTACAGAAAATATACAAAAGCAGGAGGAGTTTAGACTGGGGGAGGAGTTTAGACTGGGGGAGGAGCTGGAGGAGGAGCATAGGAGGCGTGTTTCACCTTGGTACAGGTGCAGCATGCCGGTCTGGACGCCCGCAGGTATGATGGGCTCCGGCAGCTCCTGCAGGAAGAGGCGCAGCAGGCTGACGGCAGACGCCAGGTCCGCCTCCTTCGCCAGGTTCACCTCCTCTCCGCTGTCATAGCGACGCCGTAGCCACTCCACACGCTCCGCATTACCGTTTACCAGGAAGGGGCCTTCCAGATCCAGCTCGCCTAGGGGACACGCACGCACGCACACACACACACACACACACACACACACGACACACACACACACACACGCACGAGTACACACACACACACACACGCACGAGTACACACACACACACACACACACGCACGCACACACGCACGCACGAGTACACACGCATGAGTACACACACGCACGCACGCACGAGTACACACACACACGCACACGCACGCACGCACGCACGAGTACACACACGCACACGCACGCACGAGTCACACACACGCACAAGTACACACACACACACGAGTACACACACACACACACACACACACACACGAGTACACACACACACGAGTACACACACACACACACACACACACACAAGGAACACTTTAATAAATGAATGAGGTCTCCCACCTTCACTGTCAACATCCTCCCGAGCCTCATGGCTTACACACACACACACACACACACACACTCTCCCTGTGCCCAAGCCGCACCCCCCCCCTCCCAGGTGCCAGGGGGAAGAGTCACTCACACTAGCCAGGCGCTCATCTCACTACTGAGGGCCCCATGCTGCACGTCTGCACCACACAGGACTGCCTCCATCATGGGCAGCAGCAGCGCACACCACCCTTCTGCACCAACACCCCCTTCTGCACCAACATGGAGCGTCGGCTACAGCCTTTACACTCTGCAGTGCATCGGCTGCATTTACAAAGTGTTTAAAGATTGATTCTAAGGAGTAATTGCAAAGTCAATACAACACATAATAAATATGTAAACTACGTTTAGCGCCTCTTTATCATTGGACAAATCTGAGGCTTTCCCAATCTTGCTGCGGTTTTATGACCTGGTGTCACGTTTCATAGGAGAGAAGTGACATGTGCAATTACAAATGAAATAAACACCATTGTTGTTTGTTTTTGTTTAAGCAGCAGCACAAAGGATCCTCATAGCGCCCGTCAGGATGATAATCGATCAGCAAATAATCAATTACAGCAGTTACTAACTAAAAAGGTAAAAGTAAAGGACATAAAAAAAGGAAATAAATAATATACAAAACATTCATCTAGTTAAAACAGCATTTCAAAGATTTCTAGCCCACACTGTGTCCGTTTGCTATTCTACAACCAGCACAGGCTTTTCAGGTCTGTTTTATTTATACAGGACTTGTATAGTCACAAAGCAAAACAAAAAGAGCCAGCGTTAAGTCACTCACCATGCTCTTCAATGTACTCCACGATGGTCCTGACCAGTAGAGGGACCTCCTCCCCAGGCTGGCCGCTCTGTCGCACCTCCTCCAGGGGGACGCCAAACACCCTGACCGCGTTAAGGGAGTCGCTGAGGGAAGGAGAGAGGCTCTTCCTCATCGCTCCCACAGCCGGGCCGCTCCAGTCGCTCTGCACGGCCCACACACAGAGGCCACGGTCACGCCGACGAGCCCCCTGACACGCGGGCACTTCGGGCAGGCGGGCGGGCGGGGCGGGGCGGGGCGCAGGCAAACACTACAAACACCAGGCGGAGGCGTAACAAGCCCGGCGTGGGGAGAGCCCGCTCCCGCCCTGGGAGGAGGAGGCCTTATCGTCACCTTTGCGCTGGTGTTGCACAAGTGAAAGGACAACCATATAGACGGGATTTGACCAGTTTCGGGGAGGGTGAGTCACGCATACTGATGCTAGCAGGTTAAGGCAAGATGTCTGTCATAAAAAGTGTGAAAAGCTTTGCCCACTCGTGACTGCAGATCACTACCAACCATTTTGCACATTCGAATGTGAAAAAAAAAACATAAATGTAAAGTTGTAGGTGCATGTGCCCTGCTAAACACAGTCATCATATCATGTACCTTTGACATACTGGCGTGACCTATCAGAAGGCCTTATGCTACTCAGTAACAGCTTAATAAGAATTCATAGCCATTTCTGTAACAGAGAAGTGCAAAATAGAAAATGACTCACCTTGTTCTACTTCAAAAAGCCAGAAGTTAACGTATCACCTGCTCCACTTACTAGCAGTGAATCGAGAAATCTATGGCTGCTTCAGGTTATGGCAAAAGATGAGCCTGTAGTTCCTCATTGACGAACCGCAAATCCTATTCAGGACGTCAGTAGTTAAACTACGGAGAGGATGGAAAACAGCATCATTAAGTGTGCTAAAAAAACAACGTATACAGACCCACTAAACCACCATCAGATGGGTCACATATAAAAGCTTGTACACCTAGACACAAGACTGGAACTCACAACTCCACATATTCTGAGTGCAACGTACACGTCAATAAACTTGTAGTTTTAGTTCTGAGCAAAAAAAAAAGTTGCTTTTTATTTCTATTTCTTTTTATTTCTAGAAATAAAAAGATGCACAAGAAGCTGAAACGTTGAGAGCAACATTAATCCAAACGCTACCACAAAAAGTATTTTAAGGGCGTCTTCCTCAAACACAGTATGTGAGCTTTTAAAATGAACCTCAGCTACAACACAATGCACAGTTGAAAATCATCTTCTCGTCAAAACAGGCTCAGTCTGTCGAATATTCCTCTCAGATCTTCACATGCGGCATCACTCCACTGTAGTCAAGCCTACAGAATTACCTCCATAATTCACACAAGGCTCTGTGAAGTAGTCCAGTCCGCATGCCTACCAACCACTTCATTACACACCCTCTTCTTAGGCTTCACACAGATCATCTTTTCCCCTTTAATTCTAATCCTTCAGTTGTGCAATATCAGCCATGTAAAATAGCAATAAAATGAAGGGTGAGCTTGACCCTTGAGGGCAAACATCTTGGCTTCCAGACAACGAAGACTCACTCTTCTACTAACCCCACACACAGCACAGTGACCTTTCCTTTCACAATGTCTGCCATTGTTGAAGTTCATGAGGCAGATCGACTGCTAATGGAGTGAAGTGCCTCGTTTCTCCCACAGGTTCAGAAACACCACCCACCCCCTCTTGATTCTAATCCCCTTATTCTACAAATTTACGGCAACAAAAGCATAATCTACATCCATCTGAATCCACTCATTTCACATTTGTGTACTTGGCCCTGTTGTGTGTGGAGGTCAGATCTGCTGCGCCATTAATTAACAATGATGGATGTGCAGCAGGGTCAGTCACATAAGGTCAAAGGTTCACACAGGTTCAGAGTCCTGAAGTGGATTTAGGTGAGGCACGTGTCACACTGCCCAGGGCCGTGCTTACATGTAGCAACTGCAGTGAAGCCCAAGAGATCCACGACACTCAGCATACCGCAGATGTCTGCGTGCGCTGTACGGTAACTGGGCAGACAATTCACGCACCGCAACGCTTACAATGCTGCACCCACGAGGAACATCGCAATTACAGCGAAACAACCTTCGTTAGACCCATTTACTAAGGCACAACAACTCGCCTGTCACATGTCATGTGAACCGTCAGAGCCAAACAGCAACAGGGGCGGAGCTTGTTTCTACGGTGACATATGGCCGTTTCGAGAGTTTTCTCGGCTTTGCGATAAATGGAAATTTCCACACCGTTGCACTAACGCTCAGATCACTTTGATTACATGGCAAAAAGCCCGACTGGCAGAATGGGGGTTCCAGGCAGCACAGAATTAAGCAGCGATCATTAGTATGCAAGCAACAGAAGCAGGCAAGTTTTGCATTGCTGACAAATATCGAGAGGGGACAATAGGAGAAGCAGCAACAGGATAACAGGAAATTAGGCACATTATCTATGAAATGAGCTCATCTTTTTGATGCAATTTAATAAATGTGCTCATGTAATCTCGTGCACTGGGATAATTTCTCCTTTCTAAATGTTCTCAGGACTGTACTGATAACTACTGGCCCATCTGCAGTCTTCTCTTTAGTCTTAGAGAATGTAGTAGTCTCTTAATTACAGGTACATATGTCAAATAATGACTTATACAAGTCATTCCAGTCACGGATTCTCTTTTACCAGAGCACATAATTGCCCTTCTTATGTATGTAATGATCTCCTTTGTTCTGATTAATCCAGGTCTATTAATATTCTACTCCTTCCTGAACTTGCTGCTGCTTTTGGTACAGGTAATCACAGGATCCTACTTTCATGTCATCATTCTCATTTTGTAATTTCTGCCTCTCTGAAAGACCAGATAGTTTCTTTTAGGTATTTGTTTCTAGACTTCACTGCACACAGTATGGGTTTATTTCAATATTATTATCATTATTATTATCCAATTACACTATTAACACTGTTCATCATTATTATATTATCACTACAGCAACAATAATAATGTTTTGTACTCATTTTGTATTTAATATTTTTATGTAGAATTAATTTCATGGATTCGTGGCTCGTGTCTGCTTTTGAGCAGGACTCAGACATGCCCAGGAAATTACAACATTCAGTTGGATTGACTTAAACGTTGCATGACTGAAATTGTCACACAACAAAAGAATGTAATGGCTTTTACAACATGAGATTGTCATGCACTTTTACTTTCAGTGAGAATGCAGCCATCAAATGTGTTTCAGATCGATTATTAAAAATGATAAGTAAGTTTCTATTTCTATGTCTGATTTCTATGTAACGCTCAGTTTCTGTGATGTAAAGTGGATTTTTCCTTAGAAAGTTCCCACTTCTATTAGAGAAAGAAGTGTGACATTAACACGGAAGATGTACTGGGCACACAGATTACCACATCTTTGCCATCTCTGTGCAGTTTATCTCAGGAAACATAAGAACATGCTCTCAAGAAGAACAAAGTGGATACATTGCTTTTATAAGTGTTTATATGTCAGTTAAAAACCCAGTGCTATCTGTAACAATAAATAATTTACTGCTACATTGTTGATCGCTAAATTTTACCCATATTAGTTAACCGGGAATCTGTTTGAAAAATGACACTGACAACGCAAACACAAGAACGTTTTAGGGTTAGGGTGTGGGATTTTGGACATTTGTTGGAAACGGTGGAATACTCTCGCCAGATACAGTCTTCCTTCTTACGTAGATGATGAACATGTGCAATATATTAAGCCTTAAGAAAATATTCAAAAGGGACAAAGCTGGATTGAAGCAAAATATAGTGTACTAACCCCCCCCCTTTAAACGACAATGATGTAGTTTCGCTTTCCTTCAGCTATACGATAAGCTACACTAATAAAGAACAAGTACAACAGACCTCCTGAGACATAACTAGACAGCTAATAGCATTCCAGGCATGTTTCTTAAAGCCAAGCTAGACAGGTGTATTTGACAGCTCACAAAAAAAACAATCTAGTGAGCTAGCTAGTTAATTAGGTCAGCTAACCTAGGCAGGCACATAGTTAGTTAAGATACTCGACTAAATGACATTAGGCATTTAGGCAGCAACCTAGTTAGCAAACCAGCCTTCCAGTTCATAAACGCAATTACTGTCCTGCTATCTGTATAAAATCGTCCAGACATTTGCGAGCTAGCTAGTTAAAAAAAAGCGGAAACATCATGTTAAATGATGTGGCTGTAAATAATGTTATCACCACACTGCCATTAGGCAGCCATGTAGCCTCGCTAACGTCTTTTAATAATATGATTAACGAAAGCTAGTTGGGTTTAACGAGTTAGTAACTGGATGTCTGTGATCATCTCTGGAATAGTGTCAGCTCCTACAACCTGGCAGATAGCAGGCACAAAGGCTTTAGCATACACTTAAAGACAACCCACCCAGCTACATGAAACAAATATACATACATATTCCGGTGTATTAAAGTAGCAGGATATTATCTAGGAATAAAGTAAGAAAGATGACAGGTTCTACTTTATTGGTCACGCAGGTCAGGCGTTAGCTAGCGGTGGCTAGCGTTAGCTGTCCAACTATGCGCCGACAAGCCTGGCTAGGCTAAGCTAAGCTAAGCTAAGCTATGCACTTACCAGGTCAAAATCCAACGACAAACCAAGAGCAATAAACTGTTTTCGATTTTTGTTCTGTCCCACTGGACTCCTTTATAAAACCCACAGGAACAAAAAAACACTATCTAAAATACTCAGAAGGCATGCTCGGCTATTTTCCAGCTGCTTCCTTGTTTGCTCAAAAGAAACAAAAATGGAGATAGCTAACGCTTTAGCCCGCCGCGAAGCCGCCGTTACAGTACAGCCTACACACCCACAGCGGCGCGAGAGACGCCAAAACTCCCGCCCCCGCCTCCCTGTGCGCAGGCGCACACGTCCCTAGCTGCTGCTCCTCCAGCATCTCTGCACATCTATACAGTTTCTAGAATTTTCGAGTGCAGTAAGTCCTTCTTGCGGGTAAACCCCTCTATTTATAATGGACCTAATCCTTAGCCAAAACAAACATATAAAAAAGAAAAGCAAAACCCACATAGCTTACCAGAGGTGTATGGTTAGTTTCGTTTATATTTTTAGAGGCTATTGCACGGTTGATTTTAAGATTGAGCATATCTAAATGGCTATGCTCTCCAAGATTTGGTTAACCTTAACAAACCTAGTTCAGTTCATAAACAACACTTTTCCCGAAATATCCTTCACGCTGGTGTATCAGAACAGAAAAATGGGGCTCTGAAAACCGCGTGTGAAAACGGGGTCAAATGGTGTACGGTGAAAAACTAGCACGAAATTAGGTTAAAAAGAGAAATTAACATGAGCTCAGTGAACACGATCATTCTTGCACTGCAATACCGCCACCTGCTGCTGTCTATATATAAAACTGAGCCGCATTTAACGCATATAAAGTAATACAGTATTCGATTAAAGTAGAAAATGAAAGTACAGTAAGCAAATATAAGCAGAGCCAGAGTGATTTAAATATTTTTTATTGCTGTGCTGGTACAGTGCTTGGTGGATAACTCCAAACACAAAGACTCCAATATTACTGTTATTCAATATTTAAATAGTGAAACATTTGTAATACAATACATAACTTCACTATGAAATTCTAAATGAAGCCACCTAGGAAAAATGTTCTCTGTTTACAATATACTTACTTGTATGCTTAAGCATTTGATTTACATGGCAGAAAAAAATTCCATTTAGTGGCAAAAATACCAGAACAATAATAAAAATATCACCTCATAGAAGAGGGCCACGTGTGGTGGTGGAAGGAATATTATTGAAAATAAAGTTTCAAGACAAACATGCTGACAGACTGCAGGCCTCAACCCTCACAGCTCCGAACCTGAGCACACTGTTTCTAGAAATCATCTAGGAGTGGCATCACCACATGTTGCCTAGGACAATGTAGCTAAACCATATGGTATTTTAAAATTTTAAAACCTGTTCAGCATGTCAGAGATATACGTATGTTCACAGAGAGAGCAAGAACAAGACTGGTATAGGCCAATGCGATTAAAACGTGTGGCTAAGATAACTGATAGGATTAGTAAATCTGTCTAGCTGGACATGCTCCTGCAAACCATCGTGGAAGGTTTGGAAAAATGCCTGTCGACTGGTTTTCCCAGCTGGTGGTATGGCACAGAGTAAACCCTCATAAGAGGATTATTTTTTACAAGTCATGTCAGTATTTTTACTTTATTTTTGTGCTGCGTTTTACTCTGGCATGAATACGATGTAGAAAATGTAAGATCTGTATGCACATTGGAACAAAAAATGGACAGGGAAATCCTTTTCAATCAGTTATTCTATGTTGTTTGACCCACGTGGACAACACTCTACTACAAAACAGCATCTCTCAGGTATTTTGCTAATGATTCAGACCACAGATGGATGACTAGATAACATCTCATACCTGAAAAGGTAGGGATCACTTTTTTGTTTTTTTTTTGCATCTAAAATTTAATGTCACAGAGTTTCCTGTGCTGTCTTGTTTGCAGGTGTGACGCTTGGCATAAATAGTGCTCGTTTTGGATAATAATTATGTCCGAAGAATAGCTAATGACAAACGTCTGTTTAGACGTCCTGGAGAAAAGGTCTCTTGTGCTTGATAAAGTCGTTATTCTCTGAAAGCTGGTCCTCGGCTGAGCGACAGTCCCACTGGTAGTACTGTACATCCCACAGGAGCCTGGGCTTCTGCACCTCAGCATGCGGGTTCCTTAGGCCTCATACACCCTGGAAGACAGACGGAGTCACACGGAGAAACGTGAGAGGAACCGAACAAGCCCGCATGCCGACACTTGCTAATTTTGTTCTGGAAAGTCCTCTTTCAAGCCCCTCTATTCTGTTTTGTGATCGAAGTTGTTGCTATTTAGAAATCATTAAAAGGCAAAAGACCAGTTTTATTAGTCTTTAGACATTGTAATATATAAATATGAATTTTAGGAAAACAAAACAATTAGACTTTTGAAATGTTTGTGGGTTGACTTTCTTGTTCTAAAATATCTGATCATGACCATCCTTATCCTGATAATTACATGCAAAGTGAGGTGATTTTGAGTAATTAGAGATTTTGCCAGAGGGACTTGGCATTTGACGAGTGTATCATCCCAGACGAGGACAGAACACGAGGTGTTTTGTTCTTTGTGGATGGAGACAATGGAGGATCATCCATTTTGACTCACATTCTCCTGTTGCCTGGGGCAACTTACCTGTGCTTATCTTTCCAGATCCTGAACCACTTGACCAGGTTCTTGGTGCTCTGTAGTCTGGGGTGCAGGCAATATTCCTGCCCTTTAAAACGTGACACATTCTCCATGGTAACACTAAACAGGAGTGAGGGAATCAAAGGAGACTGAAATAAGGGTCATGGCGGATAGATGTCATTTGAACTACCCCGTACGTTTCAGTCATTAATGACACTTTGTTGTTGACTTGGTATACGTATTCTCCTCACAGTCGAATGTTAGTGATGTATCCAGTTGTGTAGGATTACTTCCCTGTGATTTATGAAATGCAGAGGAGGGACTTGTGTAGATCCTAAACAGGCTAAGGAGCCTTCAGAGAGCATGTGAAGTTCAAACTGGCTGCTTTCCAAGTAGTGCAAAGGCAGCCCACTGTACCCCAGACTGATACAGGACAATACTGGCTGGATGACCTACTGTACCCCAGACTGATACAGGACAATACTGGCTGGATGACCCACTGTACCCCAGACTGATACAGGACAATACTGGCTGGATGACCTACTGTACCCCAGACTGATACAGGACAATCTTTCCTAATTATTCATAACACAAGTCACATTAATAAAAGAGAAAACTCATTGGAAGTTATGTACATCTGTGAAATATGCTCAAAGCCGTCCTTGTCCAGAGCTCAGAGAGTCTGAAACTCATCTCAAGTATTTGTATCCACAACATAATTATTCACCAGTGCAGCCAGTAGGGTCACTTCCTGCTCTCGACTAGATTGGGGGAGCAGAGGGAGAACACTCAAATGGGTTTGAGCAGAGGGAGAACACTCAAATGGGTTTGAGTAGAGGGAGAACACTCATATGGGTTTAAGCAGAGGGAGAACACTCATGGGGCTGAGCAGAGGGAGAACACTCAAATATGGGTTTAAGCAGAGGGAGAACACTCATGGGGGCAGAGGCTGAGAAGAGGGAGAACACTCAAATGGGGCTGAGCAGAGGGAGAACACTCATATGGGGTTGAGCAGAGGGAGAACACTCATATGGGGTTGAGTAGAGGGAGAACACTCATATGGGGTTGAGTAGAGGGAGAACACTCATATGGGGCTTCCAGAATGCTAAACTTTGAGAGTGTGTCTGGTACTGGGGACAGGTACTGGGAGGGAGAGGTGGCCCTTGTTTTGTAGACAGAACAGCTGTTTTTCATTCAGACCTACAATTTCTGACAAACAGACATTATACATACATTGACCCAAATATCTTCCGATCATAAAATAATAGTGACACTATATTACTATATATGTAACGTTAATAATTACTTTCAGATCTACAATGAGATCAAATGACCTGGCTTGTCGGTTTTAATACACATTGATACACACATAATTACCTAGAACTACCAAATCTGTGATTAGTTATGCTTTTTCAAATTTGGTGTGCTTGAGTCTGCTTTTGAACTTCTGAAATGAAAAGGATCTGTTTTAAAACACACCAGTATCGAATACAATACAATCTCCTTTTCAGTCTGTTATTATGGAAATCCATGCATAATTTACATTCCTTCATGTATGAGCATTAAGTCCTATGAACATGTATGGCATTATCACGGTCACAATTCCTTAACAGAACAGCAGGTGGCAGACGTGCATACATTATTGTAAACGACAGCGTCCACCGCGTATATCCATCTACATGCATACAGATTTCAACTTGATTAGAACATAAACATAAATATATGCAGTCGAAACAACATACTGACCAGTTCACATAACTGCAACCTATGTAATAATAAAGTAAGAGGAATATCCAAAATAACCCCCTAAATTATTTTATTTCAGAATTCTCATTTATAAAAAAGTACAAATTTTTCAATACTCCAAACTGAAAACAATACAATTTTATTAGCAATAGAAAAGTAATAGGATAGGCACACAGATAATTGGAATGAATAATTAATTTCTACAGTGAGACTGTAAATCTGCAACACCTGTGACAAGAAGTTCTAATGAGATCCCATTGGCTCTGCTGGTCTACAATGTCAATAATGAATGAGGTAAGCAGCACCCCCACGATGTGTCACAGCTCGCAGTGCTGGACGTGGCCGTCAGGTCAGGATTTACAGCAAGAGCACCTAGCCTGACTCAACACTGCATCTGTTACTATTTGTATATAGGACATTGATAAAGAAGACAGAGTCAAAGGGAAAGAGAGAGACAGAGAGAAATGCAGAAGACAGAAAGGGAGACAGAGAGATAGAGAGAAAGTGAAAGATAGAAATGAAGAGAAAGAAAGAGAAAAGGAGGAAGATTTGTAAACACTTACAATATCATCTTTTCCTGGCAGAAAGGATATTTCGGCTTAATCTCGAGCTTCTGCACATCCTTATAACGGATCTTTGGTCCTTTCCGTGTGCATCTGCACTTGTATGCTGTAAGATGAAATGGAAACAGGTTGACAAACACAAGCGTGTAATGATGTGTTTAGCAGACATTAACTCCAGCAATTCCCTCCTTGAGGTGTCCAACCTAAAACTGTACTGGAAATGGAAGAGCAAACCAGCACTACAACTTAACATGCCACGCACTGGTCCACACAAGCAAGCTTCTGCAGTATTCCAGATGTTTAATGGTTTCCAGCAACTTCTACCACGCAGTGGAAGGTGAGCAGCTGTTTGTGTTTGCCGTCACTGCATCCTCCAACTCATCAATCCTCCCTGTTTTCCTTCAGCATCTCTACACAGCCTTACAGGACTTGGGCCAAAACTAACTCACCCAAGACAAGGGTTACTACACCTTACTGTCAGCTAAGTTTAGCAGTGCCAATTGCTTTGTATTAGAACGAATGAATAAAATAACATTGAACTATAACAAACAATTCTTTTCTGCACGAAACACTAGTTTGTTTACCATTTCGGCTCTCAACATCTAGAAGGTGCTTTAGCAAGGCTCACAAATCCAAACATAGTCAAACGTGACGCCTGCATAGTTCCGAAAAGTAACTGGTACTGAGCTTGAAAATCGATTTGGAAAAGACATAAACTTCAGCCAAACATGTTTTATTAGCAGGAAATGATAAAAGAAACTAAAAGAAAATATTTACCTTCTGTGTTCAGCGAGTGCAAGGCAATAACCAACAAGAGAACCGCGGCCGCGCAACGATTCATCCCAGGAGTTGTTGAGGATCTCCTCGAAACTGGCTGCTTATGTTCTCCACAAAACTCAAATGCACTATAACGCCGTTATCCCCACACGACAGTCGATTATGATATACCGTGTAAACAACGTCTACTTTCTCCGTAGTCTTGGGTCTTTGTGTTCTCTGAGACGTACGAAGTCGGCAGGTTGAAGGAGCTCCGCTAGACGTCACTCGCACTGTTGAGCGCGCTGCCTGGGATCTGGGGAGACGCGGAGCAGCACTAGCGTTAAAAGCCAGGCTGCGCCTCATTAATATGCACAACTAGCCGACGAATTCACTCAATTTCTCACAGCAGAACCGTAAGGGCTAAAAAGAAAGAAAGCAATGCAATTTAATTTAAAAAGTTCATTTAAAGAGTTTGTCCGTTGTTAGGGGAGATAATTAGATAGGATTTTGCACCTTTTCTTGTCTCCCGTTTATTTCATTCAGCTTGATTCAGTCAAGATTATCTACGCTGGTGATTTTGCTCGGATGGCGTTCATTTAGGCAACTAACGGTTAGACACGAAGGACAGTATTTGTGAACAGTATTAAGCTTGATTCTTTGACCCAACAAATGACTTGGTTAAATAACTGACATAAAAGTCATTTGACGCACTTCCACTTTAGTTTAGTGTAGACGCGGTTATGCAAGTGATTTCTTACGCACGTCATTTTTTTCAAACGTCTTATCAAAAGGAGGGATTAGTATGGATTGTTAAACATCTACCTTTGATTTAGCAGAAGGTTTAGTTTTAGTTTGTTTGGTAGACCTTTGCTTCCGGATGGGTATTTCTAAGTATCTCACACGGTCCCCGCAGATTCCAGCGCAGATCTTGCATAATATTCTTCACTTCCGAAAGCCCCTTATATAACTAACCCAAGAATGGTTTATCACCTATAACAATTTTAGCTGCTCTTAAACAATGACTTTTGAGTCGGTTGCTTGTCCTCATAATATAGCCTACGGTACATCTGACTGCTGAAAATAACACTACTGTCAGCCTACACATTTGCACCATAGCGACTATTGTGCAGAGTTGACAGTAATCTCTCCAGCTTCCACTGAGTCATCACTGGCATTTGTCATACAATATATTTAAATCGTAGCAGTAGCCAGTGCAGAAATGTACTGTGTGTCTTGAGATGCATGATTTATATCATGAAACAGTGACCATTAAGATAATTTGAATTCATATTAATTAATGACCGCTTCACATAACCAGGCACCAGAGAAAGACCAAATGTTTTGGCCAGTATTCTGGGAGTGTGGACAAATGGGAAACTGTTCAAATAAGCAAATCGTTCTAATGGTGCTTACAACACAGAGTTTTGAAAGAGGTGTAAGTACAGTTTTCAGTATCTGTTTTGTACTAAAATGTTACCAGTAATCAGAAGGGAGGATCTGCTATGAGATGGTTTAATCGTACAACACACATGCAATGTCCCTAACACCCAATTACACTCAAGTGGACGACTAGACTGGACTAAACTGGACTAGACTGGACTAAACTGGTTCCTTAAATGGTGTTCACTCAGACCATCTTCCTTTCTTGAGTCTTTCTTTCTTGAATAAATTACTAGATTTTATCCATAACAGAGTTGTTGAAGTTTCAATTCACTTTCATCTCTCTATATCTATGCATTTTGATGCTGAAATATAAAATAAGGCAGTAAATGTGCTAATTAGTTTTCTTCAATCACACCATTGCCAAGCTTGGAGCTGTAATAAATGGTCATGAGAGGATCATCACCTTCCTCTTTCTGCCTCCATGACAGAAGGTCATCATCATCAGCACTGCCTAGGTCTGTGACCAAGCCATAGGCCCAGCCAATCAGATGCCTGTCTGAGACCAATCAAAGGCTTGGCAAGAATTAAAAAAAAACATGCCAATTAGACGTGACGCTTCCTGCCACTCACAGCCTGACTCTCATGACCCTTGCGCAGGAAAACCATGGCGACGGAATGACAACATCCATTAACAGCATTCCAGGGTGGGCCAATCAGCTGAAGCTGCCAGAAGCAGCGAGCTTTATATGGGCTTGTAAACAACAAAGACAGGTTCACCTCTTGGAGGCTTAGAGTCAGAGACACAGGCTACATTCATTCACATTTACCTGAAAAACAGGACGTGACACATGAATCACTGATCCAAGCACAGTATGTGCAGTCATTACGTGTAAATATGTAATCTGTAGGTTTTCTGATGGAGTGCTGTCGCTGTTTAACAGAGGAAGGGATGATTACCAGTCAACCCAGGGCCTTTGGTATATCTCAGAATCATACATGTTGCAATGCATTAACCGCCACACCATGCAAACCATGGAGACTCGAACTACATGAGAGAATGAAGAATCTTGGAGAAACATTCGCAGTGCCTGGCTCAGCTGTAACCATCCAGATGCGTAATCCCCCCACTGCCTTGTAGCTCCCATGAGATGCCCATGTCTGACACCCCTGTCAGTGAGCCACTAAGGAAATGCCACAAGCTTCACTCCCACGCCATGCAAATCACTGCTGCTCAGCTCATGTGTGTGAATAAGACTTACTCTACCCACCGGTGAAACAGCAACAGGGTTTTGTCTGGACACCTCTGATGTGTGCTTTGGCCTACACATGCAGCAAGCCAACCCTCAGAGTTATCAGCAAAATTATCCATGAGCTGTGCTGCTGTTGATGCTGGCACAACAGCAAAGGCACGTCCATGGCCTCCCAACTAGCCTGGAGGATCCACAGATCACCCTGGGAAACAGAGATTAGGCCTCACAGTGTGTGGGACAGTGGGGATCTCATCATAAACACCAGGGATTGCAGTCTGCAGTGGACCAGAGGAGGACGGGTTGCCTTTATTGAGTCTTGGTTCCCCTTTAGGTTCCTTCCCTTGCCATAGTTTCTCCTCACCACTGCCGCCTTTGTCTTCCTCTTCTGGGCCTTCGACTGAGACACAAGTAAAGCTGCTTTGTGACAACTGCTTTTGTAAAAAGTACTATATAAATAAACTTTGCTTTGACATGAATGCAAATATCTAATATGACCTAGTCATGCGGTCAAATTCTCAAACCCGGCACATTGAAGCAGGACAGGCCAGGACACTTGGATCATAAATAACCATTGTGACTATTCAGGCCACCGTGTCTTGGTTGCAGCCTGCACGCCGTAATGTGTTCTCTTTTAACGCACCTGGTTTCTCGCGAGGTGAACTACATCAGTGCAAACAACAGACCTGACTTTAGTGCCGTGAGGATTACCGATACGTTTACATTGGCTTACTGGAACAGAAGGGCTTTTATATGTAACATGACAACACGCAGATAATGGAAGATAATGGAATAAGATAATGGAATAATCCTGACGAGGGATTCAATTAGAGAATGAGAGACTTTTCAACACTAAAACAAATATACTGTTCTCAATCAAACTGGATAACTCGCTCCAGAGAAGAGAGCAGTAGCTACACGTATGCCCACCAGACATGTATGCACAGGTGAGCATGTGAAAGACGTTAATTGCACTTAATGTGTTTAGCTCTAGTAAGCCAGTAGGTCATGGCCCGTAGGTGAAATTCTTTCTGGTTACTTGTTTGTTTTTCCCCGACACTTGCCAACAAGGAATTTAGTGGAGAGGGAGGGTATAATTACAAGCCAAACATACAAATATTTCCCCATTTTCTTCTCCATGGAGATATGCACATGTGCGCTCCAGCACATGAATTCTAAGCGTGTTCCCTCGGCTCCTTCACTGCTCGTGCGTGTATGCGTGTGGGACTGGTGCGCGCTAACCTGCGTTAGACACAGAGCGTTCCTAGCCTTCACTTCAAAGGCTTTTACTATGATTGGCGATACATTTCTCTTGTCATAGCAGTTTATTCTAGAGGCCGCCATTTGTATTTCGCTTTTGGCATAAACAGTAGGAGCATTAGCGCATAGCAGTCAGCCGCATAGCATAGCAGAGTGGTGCGCACCCTGGCCAAGTTTCCGTATTCGCGCTCCGTCTCCGTTTCGTGTACCACCGGGTGCTTTCAATGCTCAGCAGGTTCATGTGTGATGAGGTCAGTAATCGCTGATGATGTTACATAACCTCAGCCACCATGGTTCCAATCACGGTCGTCTGTAGACCTTGATCTGATATTTTTCAGCCCATAACCCCTGAACAACTCTACACAAAAGTGGGTTTTAAAGAGATGTTGCCATGTTTTTTTAGTGCATGTTCAATGTTGTTGATACAGAAGTGTTAAAACAGAGCGCAAAAAAGGGACTTTAACACTCATCTAGGTCGAGAAGATAAAAGAGGACATTGATGCTTCACACAACAAAACAATATTATGATGCCAAAAGCACCTTTGACAACATGATCTGCATTGTCATGGTTACGGAAAGCAACTATTAATAATGTAATAGAGAAGGGGGTCAACAAAGGAAGCTTTCATGTCAGTCCTGGGCTGGGTCATTTCTCCCCCAGATATCACAAGTGCCAACCTGTGGTGCCATAGCCCTGTCATTCTGTCAACAGTCACACAGCCAGAAGACTAGCCCTCAGATATGTCCTAGGAACAACTGATGTGAGGAATGTGAACCGCGTGCCATTATGCACACGACTAACGTGTCCTAAATTTGATCAACAGGTCAGGATAAGAAAATTATATTTAGGGCATTTAACAAAAGACGATGAATTTAACATGTGACTTAAATTGGAGTGAAACAGAGATGAAGCAATCCATCACTGACGTGTGATAAACTAATGTATCCAAACATCGTACTCTACACTCATCAAAAGCAAGCCAGAACAGCGCCATGGAGACAGCACATATCTCATGGGCCTGAGTCCACAACAGAGCCGACCGTACGTGTTTGGAGCTTAGGGAGGATTGTGGGAACTGAAAACTGCAGGTTTTTGAGCAGCAGCCCAAAACATCATAGTAACACTTCAGAGTAACAAACTGGGTCAGTCCTCCCAGTCAGCTCCAGTGGCCACGCCAACAGCCTGCAAGGCTCCTGTGGCCGACTCCTTGGCCTTTTAGTTTCCTCTGACTCCTGTAGCTGCTTCGTGGGCCCCCATGAGCCTGAGGTCTCTTCGTTGGACCCCATGAGCCCGAGGTCTCTTCGTTGGACCCCATGACTCCTGTGGCCACTCTGTTGTCCTCTTCATCTGCCCCTGATTTTCCCATTTCCCATTCCTGGGTCTGTTCTGGGTCTCTGTCAGTGTATCTACTCCTGAGTCATTGTTGCCTTCTCAGTCCCTGTGCCCATTTCTGTTATCCTTCAGTTCCACCTCCAGTCCTCTGTGGTAAGGAGTCTTGTCCAGTCCTTTGTTGTCCAGCATCCTGTCCTGTCTTGTCCCTCCCTGTAGTTCCTGCTCTCACCTTTATCCAGGCTCATGTGCTATATTAGATGTGCTGTCTGTTGCACCATGTCCTATGTTATGGTCGCCTGTTCTCGGTTTCCTGTCTCCTGTCTAATTTAGTTTCATGCCAGTTTACTCAGTGTTTTATTCCATGTTCTGTTCCTTTGTAATCATGTATTCCAGTTTCCCCTCCAATTCCAATGACTCCTTGAGCCCAAACCGTTCGCATGACTAGATTCTGTATTTATCTGTAATAAACGCCACTCCTCTCGTTCTCCGCAATGCCTCTAATTGCTCAGCGTTACACACACACACACACACACACTTCTGTTATTTAAATTCTTTTTGAGTTTGCAGAGTCTGATAAGGAAACTTAAATTCATACTTGTTTAATTTATTTTACACTTTTTACATTAGCTGTTTCCAGAAGCAGTTTTTCATCAGAAACCATGTGCAACACCTCTTGTGAAGCACAGCAACACTTAGTCAAAGTCACAAGTTATAGATATTTGTGTCGTTTTTATCTATAGCCTATTATTTTTTTCCAGTTTTCTGTAGTGAGTGTTACTGAGAACTGTTAACTGTGAAGAGGATATGGGTCAACAAGACATTTTTCCTTTTGAAGTCAATACATTAGAGTAATGCAGCTAAAGTATTAAATAGTTAATGTGACATGTAAACGGATATCCTTGCAGTCGGACACTGCCCATGGATTGCCGGTGTGTAAGGTATACAACCCACAGAGAAGGTGCCATGATCCAGCTAAATTGCTCTTGGCTGTGCATTCAGCTCGTTGCTCATTGGCTATTCATGAGAACAGTGAATTTTTAAAGCCCCGTCCAGCCTTCCTCATCAGCAACTATTTTTTTTGACAATGCAGCCGTCAGAAAGACAGGCCCCAATTACGTTCTTCATCAACAGTTTGACGTAATGATAGGCAGCTAAAGTATCAGTGCTCTAGTTCAAACTGCTGCCTGCGTGTAATTCAGGCACAGACACCCCCCACCCCCACCCCCACCCACCCCCCATGTCATGTCCCAATGCAGCCATCTTGAGTCCAGGTAAATACTGTGCCATACAGTGCGGCCTGCCGCTGTGAGGTGACAAAGCTCACCCCGTTTCCTCGGTTCCCAACCTTGGCCTGAGAGGAGCCAGGCTAACGGGCAGCCAGTCCAGCTTCTTAGCAACTGCCATTGACCCGCTGCGAAAACTATTTGTGAATGAGACACAAGTCTAGAGACAAGTTTGCACCCAGGGCAGAGGGCCATTTCTTTACGGGCCATAATGGCTGCTTTGTGCACTCATTATCTCCAGGCATGGGGAAACCTACTTGGAATGGGTGGCACGGGGCAGAAAGCAGATGCCCACCGGCGTAATTGCCCCAACAGCAGCGTGCCTTACCCTTAACTGAGGGCCAATTGCGTAAAGGTGAGTACGTGCGATTTGTTCAGCAGATTCCCAGACTCGGCGCACATGTCGCTAACGGAATATTTTAAGAGTCAACCCACGTGTAGCTAACGGATTATTTAAAGCTGATGAAACGCCATCTAGTGAATTATTACGCCCCCTTATTTCTCCACAACTGTGAAAAGGTCACGTGGGCAATTTCGTAATTGACCTTCACCCCAAACTCCTCAAATTGGGACATAAGGCGTAAATCCAGCCATTCTTAAGATGCTGTCACTGGAATCATTGCTAAGCTATGAAACAAAACTGATTAGGAACCAAACTACAAAGGGACCCTTTGTTGTTAAATGAGGGGGAGGTTCTGACGTCTTTTCAGTCACAATATATTCCCCTCATTATCTACAGTAGGCCTACTGCAACATTTTGGAAAAAAAGTATGAATAGACCATTTGAAGACTCAGCCCGGCATTTTTGCCATCTGTCTACCTGCAACATCATTATGTATCTTAATATGGCAAAATCTGAGTTCTGATCCTGAATTTGGAAATCACCTTAACGGAACCAATGTGCTATGAGATAGACATGTGTTTAGTCAGTAATTATCCTCATTAGTTCTGGTCTCCATGATGAATGATTGAGAATTCATGTCCCATGGATTATGAGAGACATGCTTTTTTTCCATGCTTTGGATTAAGGAAGAAGAATGGTAAAGAATCCAGAACTCTGGTGGGATTAGATAACTCTGAGTTATGAACCTCCGCATGGCCTGTGGAAAAGGCACAATGCACAGAGACAATGGAGAGTTATTCCGGTTTGAGGAACTGTGCGTAAGCCACGCTGCAGCTCTGAGGACAATACGGTGCTGACATGCAGACCGCCGTGAGTCACTACTCCAGGCTTTGTCTCGCAGAGAAAGTGCGTCATGGCCTGCAACACCACAGAAGACAACGCAAATTGATGCTTAGAGTCAATAAAAGCTATGAAGAGGATGACATAACCAGAACATGTGAATCACAAAAGAAATTGCATTCTTTTACTACGGAAGATCTAACTCCATCTAACTCCATCGCCTCCAAGTGTCATCGCTAATTGGCAGAAAAGTAACGGAGGGGTTTTTGCTTAGTCATCACGGCAATTACAAGATGCACTTTATTTCCATTTCAACTGTTTGCTGGAACACGCTGCACCAAAATATGGAGGCCTAGAACCTTCGGCTCCCTTTTACAGTGGTCAGCTGGGATATTGTCCCCAGCTATGCTGGCAAAGAGCGAGCAATTTTCCATTGGCAAAAGGAAGGAAACAGATGGAGAATTCACAGACGAACGTGTGGACAGTTTAACTCATGGTGAGGGAGGGGGGTGTGTTCCTTATCCCCTCAGGCAGGAACAAACACACCGGTAGATTGGCATCAGTCGCTCAAAAGCTTTATCACTGGTAATTGTGAAATGTCAAATGACTCCAAATGCAGTTCGGAATCACCTGTGCTGCTGTCTACACACCCTCCCTCAGGTCTGGGTCTTATACATCCCTTGCAAATCAAATACAAAAAACATAAAACGTGAGATTTCCTTTTATTTCTAAAGAACTGGTAAAGTTCCGGCACTTAGGAAAGAACGACGGGGGCCCAGCAGCGTGAGATGGCCACGGTGGCAGCGAGGTTCCATCTGGGTGCCCAGAGGTGACAGAGAAGCCAGGACGTTCCTGCCGTCCTCAGCAGGGGAGGCTCCCTCCAAGCCTCTGTCCTCGCTGGGAAGCTAATTACTCTTTCCACACACGGCCTGTGGGCTCCTGAGAGCGCCTGCCACAGAAGTGAGTGAGCGGGGCCGCTCGGCCACATGGGAGCCAGGCTCACGTGTACCCAAGCTCTCTGCTGCACGCCGGGCTGCTCCGTGGCCACGCCCCTCTGTGGCCACGCCCCCCCTCCACCCTGCTAACCGCGGTCCTCTTCAGCATTACACCGTTTTACTTCCAAACTGTGGCCAGAAGAGTGGTTGATAACTGATTAACTTGCTTTCAGGTCTTCATGCTATAGTCTCGTAGTCTCTCACGTCTTAAACTGTCCAACTGTGCTTACAGTGCCATCACAGTCTGCGGTGAGACTAGGCAGTCCGATGAACGTAGGATCTTAAACAGATTTGACGTGTCATGGTCAAAACTACTGATCCGTGTGTCCAGTGTAACATTTTTTCATTTTCGAATTTCCCAGTATGCAATTACTCATTCAATATAGGAACAAACATAAACCGCATAAATAATAACCACTCAGTATAATAATACACATTCCCTAATTATCAAATTATTATTGCATAATACCCAATCATCAAAATAACAATATGTACAGTAAATGGACCATTTGAAGGGTGTATACTATTCCAACAAGCAAGACATTGTTTCCATGCACTCAATAAAGCGCTGGATTCCTGTTTCATGGAATATAGGTGATTATGTGATATATGTATTTTTAGGAGTTTCATGTTAACGCAGTGCTCCACCTGGTAAGGCTATGTCTGTACACTTGTTGTTCAAATTGGTGTTATTGTTAATGCCCAATAGGTGCCATTATTAAGGATGATTATTAAAGGATCCGGTGGGAATACGGTAAGTGGTTATATCAGGTTTCACATGCTGAAACCTGGAATCACCTTGGCAGCAATGGGAGGAATTATTAAAAAAAAGAAAAAGTTTAGATAGCAACTAATTTGGCACTTACTGGGTTCATGGAACCCCGACGGTGTACAAGACCCTTTAGTGGGAATGAGAAGGGAAAAGGTCAGTGTTTCAGAGCCCCCTACTGATCTGAGGTCAGTTCCAGCTCATTAAGAGGCAGAACCTGCCTCCCCCTGGTAAAGCTGACATTTAAATACAGCTTTATGCACTAACTATGATAGGCCTGGTTCCTTCCAGCACTTCTCTATAAGTAGAGCTTTTTGAACCAGTTATGTAATCGTCACCATCACTGTATAATGTGAAGTAACAGCAAAAACAAACCCTAGATAGATGCAACAGGATGGTTTGGCTCGAAGTCCCAAAGTGTTTAGCAAAACCGTAAGGCATCAAATCCGAATGTTGTCTCAGCGGAGACAACACAATGGCTCCCTGTGTAACCCAAAGCAATGATTAGCTTGCACTTCTTGATAGAGTGTGAGAAACATGAGTCATGCACAGTGAACTGTGTAATTAAAAGGGTACGTGTTGAAGAACCTGTTCCAAGATTTTTACTAGCAGTGGGCACAGTCCAAACACAACGTGACCTACCTGGAGGTATTACAGCTTATCTCGTTACCCAGAATACCTGTAACCTGTGCCTATGAAAGGAAAGAGTGATATTAGGCTATGCACTGCCATTAGATGGGTACTGTACAGTGTATAAACACAGAAGGCTATTCTCCTGCATTCACAAGGAAGCCACAGTATATGGCAAATTCAGTCGATGGTTTGGTGTTTTTTTCTTAGGCTACCAGAGGACAAAAGTCCTGTGCCTCAAACTCAACAAGTGTTTATGGTAGTGCGTCGCACCTCCGGCACTTCCTGCACCTCCGGCACTTCCTGCACCTCCGGCACTTCCTGCACTTCCTGCCACAGTTCACACTAGCAGACTCAGCATGGGGGCAATTGCTTTACGGTTTTGTGGGGGCAAGTATTAGAATACCTGAAGCTAACATGCCACCATGCTAAATCTGCATGCACAAAAGGGCCTAGCAAAACGCAGCAGAAATTAAGAGGAAAGAAATGTGTTTGCATTTGAAAGGAGGACACAATGTGTGGCATGTCAAGGCTCTGGGGGATATGTAGGGCAAGCAGCGAGCCAGCGCAGGAGATCAGAATGTTACGTAAGCACCCGGCGTACTAATAAAGCCATGGAGAAGAACAAACCCAGCTGAGACAAACACGATCCTGCCCTGCATCTACACGACCTTTAACCTTGAACACCTACAACATGGTTCTGCATGTTCACACAGCCCAAACAGGCACTCACACACACACACACACACACACACACACACACACAGAGACACGCTTTTACAGCAGAGATATAAAATCCATGACATCTAAATAAGGAAATCATGCATTTTCAGTTGAGCCCAGATTATGTAATTGATTATTTAAAAAGCTTGCACGGTGAAATGTCTGGGCCAACGTGTGTCCTGTTTAAGTGGTGTGTGGCAGACGTCCACGGTCTGGGAGCAGAGGAGGTGGAAGCCCCATAGTGAGGCGAGGTGTTGCTCACTGACCACAATGTCATCTGTTTAGCTAGAACAACAAATTTGACCACAAAATAAGACAGATGGCCTATGTGGCAGAAGCTACCCAGAGAGAACGCCACATAGGATGTCTATATGGGGGAAGGAAGAAAGAACATAGGTAAACAAACAGAAAAACACACACACACTTATCACAAAGGCTCTAACGTGTAATACACACCCACAACTGTCACCTGCTTAAGGTCAGATTGGTATCATGCCCCTACTTTCACCCACTGCATTCACGTGCTCAGTCTTGGCTTGGGTCCAAGCCACGATGCAGGTCCTGGTGTGCACAAGTAATATCGTTTTCTTACATCCACCTACTCTGGTTTGGAAAATGGTTTGTAATTATCCTCCGTTATATATATGTGCTCGCTGTGATGTGCGTTTCCTAGATAAATGCAGCTAACTGGGTTTGAGGGACCAGGCCATATGGACGAGCCTGGGGGGTGCGCGGATCTCTCACTCCACTCCGTGCTCAAAACAAACGGCAAACAACCACGCAGCCACACGGGCACGGACACATGCACGCACGCTCACAAGCACGAGCATCATGCTGCTCTCTTAACAACCTGCAAACAGCTGCAAATTACTTTAGGCAGACTAACCGCACTGATGGAAATATTGACGGGGATTTATTTATAGGCTACATATATTGCGTAGTACCGAATGCGTGTGTTTTCATATTAAGAGCGCGATATCCGCCGGAATGGTATTCACTACTCCCACCACATTCCAACAGACCAACGGAAGAAACCACACGTACAGGGAATTTGACGGAATCAAATGTAAACAGCTGAAGAATATGGTGGTAAAAATGAAAACATTGAAACCTTTTAAACATTACCACTAAACTCTGACATTTTAATATGAATTATATAAAAGAAAATAATGTAAAATAATTTATTATAATAATGTGAAAACTGGTCACCGGTGTCACTTTTTCTTTTTTGCATCTTGTCTAAATTATGCCACGAAATCTGTCCGAATGCGCCGTTCCCCAAGCACGTGCCAGAACGGAGAGAGCTGGCACGTGCGTCGTTATGCAGGCAAACAGGTGCGACGTCTCGGCTGCACCACGAAGCTCGCATGCTACACCGGTACAGTTGTAACGGAGGAAGCTGACGGCAACTCGAGAGCAATACGCTTCTCAGTGACAGCGTCAGAGATAAACCTGGCATTGAAGGATCTCACGGAATGGAATTTTCCATTGAAGCTATCTCTTTTATACATTCCCCGGAAGTTGATAATGTCCAAGAGCGGCTTTCAAAACAGCCCAACGGGAACAACGGCACGTGCTGGGAAAGCGACATAATAAAACTGTTTAGGAATCCGGCAGAAACATAGACATTAACGATTTGAACTGTATTGAACAATAACATTGAATGTTGACAGTGAAAGTATCACTATAAATTAGCGCAAAATTGGTTCCCGTTGTCATTTTTGTTAGCATTTTGTCTAAATTAATCCGGCCACGAAACCCGCCAGACTGGGCCGCTCACCAAACTCATATCTGAATACAAAGGCTTCTGACATCCTAACGTGGAATGTCCACGGATTATTAAAGCGCCACCATTGCCGCTCGCAGAAGAAAATTTGTGAGATGAACCAAGACCCCCACCCTGGAGAAAAAGAAAAATGAAGAAATAAAAATGTTGTTGTAATATTTGGGATAAAAAATGTAACAGAAAAATTGTGTAAAAAATCTGTAGTAAAAGTGCAAGTATTTATTTATTTTTACCCCAATAGTTTCTTGACATCTTAAAACTAAAACGCTGTTAAAGTGTTCCCTTAGAACCCGGAGAAGTCGACGGGAACACTGATCCAGACGTAGCAGCGCAGCTGTCGGTTCAGCTAAGCTAATGGAAGAGCTTGCTGGATCACTGGGCCCAGACTGCTCCTCCAAAGGAGTTAGGAAACCACAGAAATAGTCGGATTTTTAAATATGTTTTGTGATTACCAATCATAATCATGTAAGGCATCTTAAGGTACAATTCAAAAGCACCTCTGATGACAGCGATACTGGGAAAGAGCTGCGCTGTGAGTCAGGCCGTACACTGCATACTGATCGCGCAGTATGGACACTGACAAACAGACTGCTGGATTGCGTACTCAGCTATCAAGTTCAATGAACAAATGGATAAAACAGATTCTTCCAAGATCCTACAAACAACTGTTACAAGCAGTGTTAAATGGGTTAGCTTGCCTGTGATGAGATTATTGCAGGAAGGACAGCTGCCAATGCTACTACCTCTGCCAGCTTTGGAAATGTAATGTTTATCATCACCTCATTACAATCAGAAAAAAAAAAAAACAGTCCCGATGCTTGGAGGGCTGAAAATGCCCCAACCCCCCCCCCCCCCGAGTTATGAGCTGTGGTGTTTTTCACTCCCAAACGTGACTACACAAGTCCCCACTGCCCCGTTGCCTGAGAGTGACCTGAGGGCGGTCTGCTTCTTAGCCTCGGCGCTGACATGACTGGAAAATTGGAGCCGTTTCCCAGTAGCACGCTGTGCCTGACAGCTCGCCGCTGGTGAGAGAAACGAGGGCTTTGCTGACTGACAGCTCTCTACGCTTATCAGTCTGACAGCTCAGCTCTTCCACAGCAAACACCCTAGTATCACCGCATCAGCCTCACGTCCAGCACGAGACACCAAGGCGGGCCTGTAAGATCTAAGCATGAGTGGATGTGGAGAGTGATGTGAAGTTCTGCTCTGGTCGTGGTGCACATGGAAGCTCTCCTGTTCTTTGGCACACGCGGCAGATGCCTGCAGCTGGATTGAAGGCAGGCGTCCGTCCTGGGAGATTAGGAGAACAATCAGAAACAGTGAGGGGGAACTAATGGTGTTGGGGGGTGGGGGGGAGTGTGTGTGTACCGGTAGAGGATGCCCCGACCTTGAACACGAGCTGCACTTCTCACCTGCCATGGGTTTGGCAATAAATATGAATGAAAGCTGTGCAGTAATACTGTTCACACACTGGTGTGTGTGGTGTGATGGCAGCCACCCTGTCTCTGCTCTTGAGAAGGGAGACAGGACCTTCGGTTGCATGCGGCCTCCCCTGAAGAGGCGCTGAGCTCAGGGCCAACGGCGCTCTGGCTGGACCGCTGACGTGGCCTACAAGGAGCTCAAGTGCTGAGACTTGACAATGGCAAAGAGGTGGAAGACCCACCTCTCACAAAGCAGGCTGGAGGTGGAAGAGTGGTAGGAAGCAATTAGAGGAGCCACACTGGGCCAGTAATTACTGCAGAAGTCATAAAATACATCACGCCAGCCAGCTGACGTCCTCTGAGGAGATACTAGGCTTGATGATCCGGATGCTTCTTGTGCAGTGATCATTAAGTGAAACCATCAACCCCTACGCGTTCTGGCTACATTAATCTTGCCAGCAGGCCCGTGACACATCCGTAACGCGCGCCGTCTGTAACAGCAGAGCAGGCTGTGGTGCGGGCACAGGCCTGGATATTGTCTGACCTCGTCACTCGTGCCGCCGATCTTCACGGACGCTGGATGTTTCTAACTGTGACATCACCCTGGTGACTTCCCCATAACAAAGGGTTGGTTAGCTAGTGGCAACAGCACTGGAAGGACAGTCAGTCGGTCATCCAGGATATGGACCACGGAGGGGGCGGGTGCAGGTAGGCATGGCTGAGAGCTGCAGGGCCCTAAAGCCCATCCTCTGTGGTGCATGTCTCTGCTGATTTATTACCCTGGATGTTCATCAAATGCTCCTGGGGGTTCCAACTGGAAATGTAGGTTTGCTTTATGATATGTAACGATAATGTGGACAAGTATCTAGGGCAAACAATATGCACACACACACACACACATGAATCACAACAAATATTTCTGGATTCCACTGATGACCTTGTACTCTGAACAACTACAAGCACCATCAGATTACCAGGTCAAATTCATGATGACCACGCTTGAACAAAACAACACATTTCCCCATTCTTTATAATCATTGAATTGCATGAAATACGAAACCATGATTGATGCGCACAAAAGCATCAGGTTTCTGACTTAATAAGCTTTTGCTCAATCAGAAACCTGAAACCATCCAGTTGTACACAAATGTGATTGTGCACAGAATGCTGCCTGTGGAGGAGCACTCATCCTGTAGTTCACTTCAGGTTGAGAGCAACACAATGACATCAAAAGGCTCTGTGGAGGCTTTCGTGCTCATATTGTCTATTATATCACTGTGGGATTTCCTTCCGAGACAAAGCATCGGCCCTCTGACCTCTCTGCGCCTTTGAACACCAACTCATGAGTGGGAGCTTTGAATGAATGATGAATTACCCCAGAGAACAGCGCTGTTGTCCAATATAAAGCATCCATCGCGAAAAGGAAAAAAAAAAAAAAAAGAACGAAAAGTTTCCTGCTGCCGTGTTTTCTCCGCGGTCAAGGACGTTACCTTTTTCAGGTCGGGATCTTTGGGATTAATGAGGCGTGTGTGGGGTAGCTGTACCCCGGTGCTGTGTGCTAGACTGTGAGATTGGCTGGTTCTGAGTGGGTGAAGAGCAGATGGTGGCTAGCTGAGGTGTGCTGAGCTCGCTCCACGCTTAAGCATGCGCAGGCATGCGAGCGTGACCCTCCCGGGGAGGCGCAGACGCGCCGCGCTCTTGCAGTTTCGAACTTTCGGGCTCGACTTTCTGCAGATGACATAACCTCTTTAGTCAGAGCAGCAGGGCAACTTGTTCGAGATGCAACTGGAGGCCAACGTTGATTTGGGTAAACCTGTTATACACATTTTATGTCCTTTTGAATGGACACACAAAGCTCGTCAAGCAGTGGTGTGTCCTGGACTTTATATATGGGGTGGCACAGGAGAGACAAGAGCACAGTAAAGAGTAGCGCCACCTATTTACCGGGGCAAAGCTGCAGTTGAAGAATATATGATTTTCACCTGCAATATTAATGGCAACTAGACAATGACATTACTGTACTGACTTCGTATTTGCTCTGTAGGTCCAACACTCAAAGGATTTGGTTAAATTGCCTCCAATAAATAAAACAACGAATTGCAATGTATCACATTAATAGACACGATATGAACACAATGGCACATAAAAAAAAACTAAGTAAATTGTGTGTAACTTGCGCATCTCCTAGTCACAGCGCAGGATAAAAGGACAACACTCGTTAGCCTAGCTGCTGCTAGAGGAGTCAAGTGCCTGGATTCATTTCATGATCACACAGAACTGGATTTTCAGAAACGCCGCCCACCACGTGTGTGAAGCTCCCGCCCCATGAGAACAGAATGAACAGATTTCTACTTGCGCTGTGTTTGTGCAATAAAAATCAGTGTTTGTGCAGGTACCGTCTTTGAGAAATGAAACCGAACATTTTATTACCCGTGATGTCACACAGCCTCCATTAATGACCAAATCACACCAAAATATTCTCCCTCCTTTGTGCCATTATTTTCCTACGTTATTAAGCGGCAATGCCCTGAATTTACGTCCATTAACATCCAGATCACTCCAAAATAGTCTTAGGAAAAACATGGCAAGGTAGAAACCCTCTTGGGAATGTGTTTATCTGTTCATCAAGAATGCCCCCCACATCTCTGGAATGTTCTCCATAGGAGTAGGTGGGTGGTGACATGCATCACTAACTGAGCACAGAAACTCATTCGCGTTATACACAAACTGTATCCAGTTTACCTGGGAACAACAACATGCAAGAACATTCATTTAAACTGTCAAACTGAGATTATTACTTTTGTCTATTTTGCAACCCTTTGCATATTACAACATAATGCATATTGTTGTTCCCCAAAACTTGTACACAAATATTTTAATCAATTAACTATCCGCTATTGCATGCTTATGTTTACTCATTTACTGCAATAATACATCACTTCAGGACATAGTTTTCATAATAATAGGGCAAATACATCTTCACCAACCAAGCTCCTAATTTTCACACCTAACTCTGCTTAGTTTTCTCACTGCACAAGGACGCCAAGTCTGAAAGCTCCATTCAAAATCTCCCTCTATGTGTGATGATAACAGTGTCACCACAATACAGACAGATCACTTTGAGAGAACAACCTCTAACTATCTCAGAGGGATCGAGTGGGGAATCACAGCTTGGAGAAATTTAGTCCAAGTGTTTTGACAAGCATATAGACACACAGGCCAAACAAAAGAACCATGACCAGAAACCATATATGCCTCAAAGACAATTCTTTTCGAACAGACAAAATGTCTTATAACACTGTGTAAAATACAGACTTTTATACCTGTACAAACCGTGTTTCCAGTGTTAGACTCAATCTCTCTGGGGTTTGTTTCATTATTAGACTCTTTCACATTTTTCTCTGGGGTTATTTCAGTAAAAAACTACACCACAGTTCTCTCTGAGGGTTGTTTTCAGTATCAAACTCAATCACATTTTCCCTCTGGGGGCCATTTTCAGTGTGAAAGTACAAGACAGCTTTCTTTCAAGACAGCTGTTACAGTGTGTCCTAAAACTCAGCCGCAGGAATCAGAGGGAAATGCACACACTGGCTGTTGAAAAAATAACATGATTTTAGAAAGTAGCCATATTGCTAACCCAATTTCATATGTGTGAATATGTAACGAATGCAAACACACGAGAGAAGGACTCAAATCCAAGAGGTTTTGTTGGTATTGGGTAACAGGCTGGTAGGGGAAGGGGAAATGTTTGTAAGGTCTGGATTGCAGCAAAGCAGAAAGGACGGAGCATGTGGGTATTCCAGATCAGGCCAGTCCAGGTATCAGGTGTGTCTGTTTAGTATTCTGGTTTAAGCTGATTGGAGATGAACAAATTCAAATGAACAGATTTGGGTTTTTTGCGGTTTTGTTTTTTTAAAGAGTTGATCTCAAGCACTGTGACGTTAACACTGTTTGAAGAAATGGAGAACTGGAAAATATCAGTATATATGTGAACTTTTTATTTTGTTTAAACTCAGAACCAGACAGATACAACCATATAATTCTCTCAACAATCTTCATTAAGAAAAGTAAAATGTGGCATATTGCAGTCGCAAGAGAACCACAGAATTACAGGGGCTGATTTATACTACTGACCACCCCCCACCATGTGGTCATTCAAAATGTCTGACACTGCCAGAAGACAAGGCTTTGGGTCACAGAGGCACAAAAGGATGAGAAGGAGCAAGATGGCGGCGGCTAAAGAGGAGGCAGCTTGGTGCTCTCAGACGTAGAGCAGCACTTGTGTTTATCCCTGTGGGTTAAGTGTAGTTCAGCACTCGGTAGACACTTACAACTGCGGACGAGCCAAACTGCTCAAAATCAAAAACCAATGTCAAGATTACGTCTTTGGATGAACTCAATCCTTCCAGAGATCCTGTGGCTCGAAGTCCTCAGAGGAATAACCGTCATCCCACCCGCGAGGCGTCGGAGGCGGCGTAGGGAATGAGAGCAGAAGTGTGGCCAGAGAGCTGGCAGGTGAGCTAGGCTACATGCTACCCCCCCCCCCCGGACCACCCCCAGGGCCTCTTCCTCTCCAACTCCCAGTCACTTGTCAGCAAGGTGGACAAGACAGGGCTGAAGATTACCTCATGGAGAGCCTCATGGAGAGATTACCACCACAATTGCAGAGATTTGACTGGATAGCATCAGTCCCCGATGTGGCTACTGAGGTAGTGGGCCGCTCTGTCTATCGATCAGACACGACTGCTGACTCCAGTAGGTTGGGGCAGAGTATATATACATTAACAATGACTAGTGTATCTTTAATAAGACATTAATAGGATGCATTGCTCCACTGACATTGAATATCTGGTCTTTCTATAAGCCGAGAGAGTTCACTACCATCTTAATCACAGCTGTAATTAACCACATGCTAATGCTAAGTTAGCCCTGGAGGAGCTGCACGACGCCATTAGCAGCCAGCTAACTGCGTATCCAGAGGGAGCTGTGACTGAAGCAGGGAACTTTAATCGTGTGGATTTAAAGACTGCAATACCCTGACTGCACAAGAATGAACATTTTCCAACCAGGTTTACGCCAATATCCCAGGAGTGTATAAAGCTACCCAATCTCCACACCTTGGCCTGAACCTCTGGACACAAAGCCAGTTTTTCGATGATTTGACCTGTACCCAAGATGAACGAAGCCAGGTGTCTCAATAGCCGCTACCCAGTTGCCCTGACACCGATTATGAAGTGCTTTGAAAAGCTTGTTCTCTCTCATATCAAGGTTAGCATTCCCACTGATCTGGACAGCCACCAGTTTGCCTACCGTGGGAACAGATCAATAGGGCATGCAAATCAGTTGCACTACACAGCCCTGTCACATATGGAGCCCCATGAAACATGATCTTTGTAGATGTTAGCTCTGCTTTCAACACAATAAGCCCCTCTAAACTGGTAGACAAGCTCAGCAGACACGGATTAACCAACACAATGTGCTCTTCCTCACTGAAGACAACAAAACATGAGGGTGGGCAGCTACACGTCATCCCCTCTCACACTGAGCACCACAGGGCCACCCACTCGTCTGACACTATAATCAAGTTCACTGAAGATGCCACAAGAGTGGGACTCATATCTGGAAATGGCGAGATACACTACAGAGAAATAGCGGGCGGGTGGTGTCTGGACAGTACCGTGGTTCTGAACACCACCAAAACAAAGGAGATTTCCATGAACTTTAGAAGAACCATAAAAATGACACCTCCCCCCTCCTCATGAATGGTAGAGGGTCGTTGTCATCGTCAGGTTCCTCACAAAGGATTTAACACAGATACTCAACACCTCCCACCTGGTGAAGAAACTTCGGCAGAGATTGCCAAACTCCCCTCCCAACTCTTCCTGTAGTTTCTACAGGAGCACAACAAAGAGTTTTCTCTGCTACTGTGTCACAGTGCGATACGTCAGCCGCCCTGCAGAAAGTCACAGAGAGCTTGCCTGGACAGCTGAACCTACACAGAAACCTCAGGGAACCAAGCTCCCAAATCTGGACCCAGCTGATGACATCTACCTAACTAAGAGGGCTAGCTGCATTATCCAGGACTCAGCCCACCCAGGTCATAGACTGTGTGCCTCAGGCCTTCTGGGTAAAAGAAACAGTATCACAAGGACACACACCGATAGGCTGAGGAACAGGCACTTACCCAGAGCTGTAGCCTACATTACACCCTCCCAACCATACACTTGAGTATATGTCTTTAGTGTTTCCCCTAAAGACTGACATCAGCAAACAAACATGTCTGTCTCACACACCCACCTCCCTTCCCGTAGCTGCTGCTAACACACTGACACTTTACATCCAGGGCTGTAAATGCAATTATTCAATATGTGCAATACACACACAGGGGTGATGTGACACCATATCACTGTTATGTGCAATACACAGTGTGTATGATAGGGGATGTCCCAGACACCATATCACTGTTCAATATGTGCAATACACAGTGTGTATGATAGGGGTGATAGGGGATGTCCCAGACACCACATCACTGTTCAATATGTGCAATACACAGTGTGTATGATAGGGGTGATAGGGGATGTCCCAGACACCACATCACTGTTCTTCGATTATGACAAACTACAGGCCCGCTCCTTGTTAATGAACGCTCATATTCAGCCTTGACACTGGAAATTTGTCAGCTATGACAACACTGTCAAAATCTGGCTGAATTTGTGTGGTCTGATCCCAGTAGTCTGATCCCAGTAGTCTGATCCATGTGCTGTGGCAGCAGAGAGAACTCGGTGAGCGACAGCATCATTTCAGCCGAGCCTGAGGTGTTACATTACTGCAGAAGCTCATTTGTGCAGAAGTTAAGTCAGCCACATTGTCAATTGTGATTTTCACACCAATCGAAATTTGTCCTCCGCATTTTACCCTTCTGTGCAGAACACACACACACACTAGTGATAAAGGGGCTGTTGTGCCCCGGTGGGCAGCCCTAGCCCTAGCCCGGGGAGCAGTTGGGGTTAGGTGCCTTGCTCAAGGGCACCTCAGTCATGGCCTCAGGCCTGGGAATCGAACCCACGACCCTCCGGTCACAAGACCGGTTCCCTAACCACCAGACCATGACTGAAGGTCAAGTCTGAATCAGTGTTTGCCAGTCCAGGTGTGACATTTAGAGTCACAGAGCAGACGGCACTTGTGAATGCTTCAGAAATGTTTACAGCCCAAGTTATCGAGCACCAGACACCACCAAAATGGTCCATAAGGAAAAACAAAAGAGAAAAGAAGGACAAAAAAACATGGTGGCCAATTACAAACAACAGTGAGGAAAACCAAAACACGGGAATGGACGAGACAACACTCAGAGAGCCACACTGGATACAAACAAGGCCAGGACAATATGCAGACACAGAGGCTGGGGCACAGACACTGGGGCAGGCCAGGGTGTAGCCACTGTGGTAGGCTGGGGCACAGACACTGGGGCAGACCAGGGTGTAGCCACTGTGGTAGGCTGGGGCACAGACACTGGGGCAGACACTGGGGCAGGGTGTAGCCACTGTGGTAGGCTGGAGCACAGACACTGGGGCACAGACACTGGGGCAGGCCAGGGTGTAGCCACTGTGGTAGGCTGGAGCACAGACACTGGGGCACAGACACTGGGGCAGGCCAGGGTGTAGCCACTGTGGTAGGCTGGGGCACAGACACGGTCATGGAGACAGATCTGGGCACTGATACAGACACAGATATGGGAATGGACAGAAACATATACAGAGACGGAGGTGGGAGCATAAACGAGTACAGGAGTGGACCAGGACACAAAGTAATAGGCATAGAAAGAGACAGACATGGGACACAGAGTACAGGGACATATGGTCACAACTAGAGACTCCAGCAGGGAGTTGGACAGCAACCTCAGGGTGTCGCCTAGATGGAGACCCAGAACTTGGAGCTCAGTGACTCTGGACTAGGAACTGATGGGAGGGCAAAGGTGGGAGTCATGAGCTGTGCTTTGGAGGGTGTTACCAGTAAACATAAACAACAAAGGGGCTGATCGAGTCATGGGTTTGACAGAAACAGGAAGTGGGTTGACGGTGCTTTGTACCGAACTGAGCTCATGGAGGCTGAGCAATGGGGCTTGCAGATGGTAGAGCAGATTATATTGGTGGGCTGAGTGCTACAGCTGTTTGTGACCAGTGAAGGAGAGGAAGGACATGGCTAATCGGGTAATTGGATAGACTAACACAGTAGTACTGCAAAGCGGCCAGGCTGACATTGCCAGCATTAGGGTTGAGCAGATTAGAGGTGCTGGCAGCTCTAGGAGGAGGTATCATGGTACAGCGTCTTCCCTGGGGATGGTGGGGGGAGCTGAGGGAGCAGGCACTCAGGCCTGGGCCCTGGCTGAAGACCTGCTTCTAGGACGCTCTCAGGTATGATCCCAGGAACAACGCATGTCCTTGTGGCGTTGGTGATGCTTGCAGCAGAGAGAGGGGTTTCTCTAAAGCGACTTTGAACTGGTACTCGTAGAACATAAAGAAACCCAAAGGTGTGTCGTCGTAAACCTCAAGTCCTCTTACCAGAGCAGACAGAATCAATAGAATGAAAACCGCCAGTGGACTAGTCTGGGTTGGCAGTGTTTATGTTAAGTACTCACCAATGCGGGATCCGTCCTTGATCTGCTTGACATTCACTGCGGCCTTTTGAGGTGGCATTGTATAATATTTTGGAGGCACAAAGCAAACAGCATTCAAGAATGGTTCAGCAATTTCTTTGAGCCAAAGTTATCCAGTACCCAGACACATCCAAAAGCGTGATCCATAGGCAAAAACAAAAGAGAAAGAAGAACGAAAAAACAGGGAGGCAGAGTACAAAAGGAGACAAACAAAACATAAGAAAACAAGGTGTAAAGCTCAGGGCTAAATCACAGTCAGGACAATTCTCTGCAAAGACAACAGGGAACAGAAGGGCATGAATACGCAGACGCTAGATAGAAGTACAAGCAGTTGAGGACAATAAACAGGAATAAATGATAATGAGGAGGGTGTGAACAGAAGATGGGGCTAAGAAAACAGAAGCACATACAGGGACTGACAAGGGAACAAACAAGCAGTGTGAATACCGAAGCATGTGGAGAGGAAGGCAGGAGAATGGACAGAACAGAAAGGGCAAATGACGACACCACTGCTACACAATATTACAACTGCCAGCTCAGGATTCAGGGTGAGGTGAGACGTGGTTAAGATGAAGAGAGAATCACATGGCAGTATGTGAGAACAAACGTTCTCCCATGTAATGGAAAGTGCACAGCTGGTAAGAAGACAGAGAAGCTGCAATGATGCTGATTGTGCACCTGCTGTTTCCCCAAACACGTGTCACATTTCAGCTAACCTGCATTTGCTGAATATCCCTACACTCCAGTTCTCCATTTTACCATTGCCTAAACACACGATTACACCACATGTGTAACCATGACCTTACAGACACGTTACAAATGTGAGTAGCGCATTTTATGTGCTGAAATTCAAAGCTCTTTCTGTAATCATATGCGCTGTTGAGACAAGCATTCAGCAACTCCACTGATGCATAGATGTTTTTTTTTTATGGGAGATTCCCAATTAAAGAACGTGCGATGGCAGCATCAGTAGGTGAACATGCTTGTGTGATGTTCTGTATCTGGCCTAATGCCCTGTGCAATCACCAAGTGTCCAAACAGCACAAACGGGCCTGTCTCAATTTACACCGTCCCCGTTCAAACGGACCTGTACTGCTGGGTCACATCAACACTGTGTGCATCGCAGCGTCGTGTTCAGCTGCCTGCCTGCGTCCAGACCATATTGTGTTATCAAGGTAGGTCTGAACATTTAGCACGCCGTCCAGATTTATTGACGTCATTGTTTGGAACACCTCTGGGGCTGGCGCCAAGCCATGTGGCACACAGCAGAGGAGCAATAGACCCTTGGGTGTTATGAAGCTATCGGTGGTGCAGTGGTAGTTGATGTACACTTTCAAGGTTAATTATCGAAAATAACTGTAGATCCAGCTAAGGTAGCAACCAATTCCTCCAAATGTGGTAGGAGATAACTGTCCACCTCTATAGCCTTTCTGGGCTCTCAGACATCTACGCACATCCTTGTCACCTTGGGTGTCAACTCATCAGACGCTTCACAGGTCGCACAGAGCGGCCCAGACGTAGTTTTGGATGTACGAGTGTGGCAGAATCAAAGACGGACACTGTGCATGAGTTCCTTTCACACAGGCCAATGCTGGAACGTTCAGCCAGGCTGTGGAGAGTTGCATGACGGCAGGAGAAGCAGGATAAAAACATGCAGGGAAGTCAAGAAGCACAGCTTAAGGTATGAGGTCCATGGCCATCAGCGTCCCACTCTCAACAACAAAGAAGTTCATTTTGCATCCATGTTTCTCACACTAACACTTTGAGTTTGTGAGTAACAAGGTAAACTGCAGGCAGCTGAGAGGGGTAAACTGCAGAGGGATTCCCTTGAACATGTGTGTTTCAGTAAAACAGACACAGAAGTGCCTGAATCCGCTGTCACTCGTGTTTCCCAGTGTGACTGCTCACCATGCAGTGGATCTTCGCTGGTGACTCATGGTGGTGCAATAAGAGTGGTGTGTGTGTGTGCGCTAGTATTTCCTACACACAGTCTCCCTTTTTATTACATGTTTTGCACACTAATTACTGGCCATTTGCCAGCTGCTTGTCTCAAGTCCGCAGGTGTGAAGACGTTACTCGCAGCAAGCTACGCAGCAGATCCAGAACCTGTTGTCTGCGTTTAGCTTTGCTCTGTAACTGGATCGCTTGCACAGGTAACAGGTTATCATAGACTTGTTTGCCCTCTGGCAGTTTCCATTTGCGTAGTAATAGCAATAGCCTCTCCCCGTGTCCGTTTCTATTTTGGGTGTTTTGCGAAGTGTTCCGCCAACTGATGTCGTGTCATGTCCTCAGCGTTATCAAACTCGCAGGTAGGAAGAAGTTGTTTCAGAGCCCCCATGTATTGTATTTTGGACTCATGGACTATGTTTGTCACTCCACGTTTACCTTTTCCGTGAAGTAGCAAAGCAGCCACAGACGAGTCCAACTTGACACCCGTCTGCCGTATTGTGCTGAGTATTCTCCAGGCCAAGGGCGCCCATTTTCTGGAATAAGTCCATTTTTGTCCGTCGACGGTGATGACCAATTTTTTGGAAGATCAGTCTCCACTATAATAAGCAGAAAACAAACCCTTTCAAAGGCACTGAAGTAGTCATGATAATCCAGATATTTAAGAGATCGGAGACATGATAGTAACTACACACTTAGTGGGCAAAAACTCCAACTTGTTATATTTGTAAATAATAAAACAAGGTAGGTGGACGAAAAGTTAACTGGAGGCGTGTTTGACTTAACTTGACGCTGCGCAATCGCCACCTGGAGGGTTCAGGCCAATAACGTGTTTTGGGTTTTCCAGTTGGTGTTGGTGCCACCAGCGCGTCAATCTCGTGAGCACGAGGTGTCCGCGGCTGCTTTTCACCTGGCTACCTGACGCGGCTTGATGACGACAGAGCGTTATCCGCATTGGCTAGAATCTCTGCCGACAAACATGTGCCCACAAACTGTAGTCTGTATATTACGCTCAAATGCGAAATGTAACTTTGTATTAAATTGTATTTGTATAAATCCCACAAAATCCCATCTCAAGATGGCGGAGGCAGGTAAACCTGTCGAGCTTGAGAGCTTGTTGTGCCCTGTAACACACTGCTCGCGCGGACCATGTGCGGCTTCTCTCAATCAATCAATCAACATCTATTTATTTAGCGCTTTTTACAACAGTTGTTGTCACAAAGCAGCTTTACAAGTGTCCGAGTCCAAGCCCCCAGTGAGCAAGCCAAGGGCGACAGTGGCAAGGAAAATACTCCCTACTCACCCTCAAAACTTCAAACTCCCAAATGTTTTCCCACCAAGCATGCAGCATCCCATCTAATGCAAGTATACAACTTCTTCACTTCTCTACCTTTAGCACTCGAAGCTTTTTACTGACACCTAATGGTGTGGCTATGAATACAGTGTTAAGAAATACAGGCATGTGCTTCCAAACAGTGCGTTGTGATCACTTTTCTCTCACAGAAGCCAAAAGCGCCCTCCCCACCACCCCGAGAAAAACAAGGCCCGTTACCAATCTGCCATTCTAGTTTTCGCATCATCACACTATTATTTCGCCATCCATCACTACAATAACGAATAATTTTCTTAACCGAGCATAACATACGTCTTCAAACTCAACCATTTAATAAAAATTACACAATGGCTTCTGAATCGCAATATGTGTGCTGAACATTTTATGGCATCAGTTTCAGCAACTAGATTTATATGTTAAAGGAGTTTTAACGGGATGCTGTTGTTGTAACAGACAGTCCTCTTTCTGTAAGACAGAATTACGTCCACGCCATTGATGAGAAAACAGCTTAAACTCGGACTGCTGTCAAACGTGATCTCTTTGGCATTTTACGGGTGACCGCAGTTGGGCGCCACCTGTCCAGTTTCTGTGTTTGTCCACAGCCAGCTGTGCGGAGAGAGCTAGCTGGCTTCCACACAGCGTTGTGTCGGTCAGCGCAATAACTCATCGCTTTCAATCTCATCATATTCCCCCCCTGTCACTTTTCCTGGCAGGGAAGTAAGCTGCGGAATTTAAACCCGAGTGCACGTTTGGATTCCCGTGAGATGCGCGCGAGTGTTTTTCCCCCAGTAAGTTTTCATGTCCTCCGATTCTTCCCCTCCGTCTCCACTCCATGTCTCAAGAACACCACATTTGCCACGCATGACTGCACTGGAGCGCAAATGCTGGGGAATTACAAGTATTATGTTAATAACCTGACATGCCCTGGCAGTGCTAGACGGACTTTTCCTCCCTGCAGGGCGAAACGATGCATCAGAGGGAATTCAGAGGCCATGCCAAGGTTTAGAGGCGAGCCGCTAAAGATAATGAGAGGACATGAAAGGATTTGACAGGCATGTAAAGGAGAAGGCTCCTTCCGTTCGTAAACACGCAATCTCAGTGGGACCAGACCTATACAAAGATTAGCGGCCTTAATTAACAAGCTAATACTCCACGGGGGAACCTCCAATACAACCGTGGATCGCACTGGCGTTGATCAGATGTAGTCTGCTATACTCTCTAATAGGCTACGAATGTCATGAATATCTCTTTACTTCCCACTGGATTAGGAAATCAGGCACTGACGTTAGCGAATAAACAGTAAATCAAGGCAACCTTCACGTCTTCTGTATTTACTCTTAATGCGCCCAGACCCTTTTCTTGGTTTGAGAAGTGTACATACAAAGGCGCTGGTTTGTCAAGCACTAACTTGCTGGACCCCGTAGGTGGTGGTGGTTTTGGGGTGGGGTGGGGGGGGGGGGGGGATTGTGGGGGGGCAATAAACAGCCATTCAGCTTAAGCCTTATCATCCTGCTGACCACGCAGAGTGAAGCAGACAACGGTACAGACGCACTGTGTACAAAGAAGTGAATTCCGCCATCTAGTGGTTGACAAAAAATATTATGGGAAGAGCCACAGCAGATAACTCGTTAAAAAGGGAAATATTTGGTTGTGTTCAAATACGTTTTACAAAATGGAAGTAACCGAAGACCTAGTGTTCCTTCGCCCTCAAATATATAAAGTATTCTGGTACATAAATGAAATAATAATAATAAAAAAAAATCATCAATAGCCAAAAACAAAACTGTTTCACTAAACGTTTTAATTCAACATTCATAGTAAGTTATTCATCACTCTCAAGTTCATATTCAAGAAGAAACGATCTTCTATTAGCTCCACCATGTTGATCCTTACAGATGTTAATATAAAGCATATCAGCTCATTTGACTTATATATCAGCTATAATTTTCCTTAATGAAGGATTGGGCCATAGAAACCGAGGCTACATGGAATGCTTTTCTTTTTTGATACCAATTAACTTTTCCTATAGGAAATTACATCTCCTCCATCTCTCTGTGAAATGGACATGGGTAAAACCTTGCAGGACAAAAAAAAACAGGTATAGCATACAAAATACAGTAGTAATGGTGTAACATATTTGTGTTTAATATATTAGTAAGGGACGATTATGATGGAATACTGCGTCAGTATGGAGAGCTTCCTTTCCATCAGCAGAGGAGCAGTTCACATTCGGTCACACACGTCTGTGCAGTCGTGTAAGAAACGCAGAGAAATCCATCGAGCTCTGACGTGTAAGGAGTCCAGAGCCCATCCTTCTGGAAATGCAGCTGGCCTATCTCTCTAACCGTTAAAAAAAACAGGGGGACTAACAACGAAACCACGAGCACACAAACAAAAACAAAAGCAAAAACAACCAAACCCAACAGGAAGTGGATGCTGATTTGCATGGAAACAAGGCAGGCGAGCGGCTCAGAGCTGGGGTGAGACTTCCTGTCCTTCAGTTCCACAGCTGCGCCCTGTGGGCTCCAGTACAGGGCTGGCTGGGCTAGACACACAGTTCCTGTTTTCACCAGCGGAGCACACAGTGTGTGAGGGAGCGTGACTGGCCGCTCAGGCACATCTGAATACCAGCATTCGGCTTCGAGAGTCCCGAAAACTCCTTTCACACACTCCCACAGACACGCAGTACACAAACCAACTGAATCCTTACGTTAGGTTGTACACATATATAGATTTACACATATATATATAAAATTAATATATTTTCAGGAACGTTAATCTGTTGTGTGTGATTTTTGTTTTGTTTTTCTTTCATTAATACAAAATAACTATTCACACATAAGCAACATCATAAAAACAGTCTCTTCTTTAGAAAAAAAAATCCCTTAATAAAAATAAGTTCTATTTGTTTTGTTTTGTTTTTTTTAATTATTTTACAATATATCTTCGTCTTTCCCTCCTTGCCAAACGGCGGTCAGAGTCGCAGCTCCCGCGCTGGCCGTTACGACGGGCATTTCGAGCAGCTGCACTCCAAGGCCGTCTCCATCTCTTCTGAGAAGGAAGAGCCGTCGCTGCACCTGAAGCTGACCTTCCGCCTGCGGTTCTTGGAGGAGACGCAGCAGAGCCCGGAGTGGCACACGCGGGGACACTCCACGCGGGACACGCGGCTCGTGGACGTGCACGTCCTGTTGCCCAGGTGACGCTTGAGTGGCTCACGGACCATCTCCCCCTGGCAGGTCACTTCTGTGGAGACGAGACGAGACGTGGTGGACTCACCTAAATGGTGGAACTATACAACTCAAACGCACAACCATACAACTCGAAACTGGAACCTTGTAACTCAAACATGGATACATACATTTGATACATACTCAACAAATGCTTTTTTCCCTTTACATGTAGCCAAGATAACCAAACGAGCCTCATAAATCTAAATCTTGTCATTTTAATTACTGTTAGATTAATGGCTAATTTGTACAGCTGAAAAGACACAAATAATTCTTTACCACTTAAAAGTTCATGACCTTCAGAACTGCTCCAACCCCTCGACTATGACACATCTAACCTGTTTCGGCAGCTATATAGTGTTTCCTTGAGCGAGGCTTCTCTGAGGAGCGGCCTACCCGTGTCACAGTCCGTGCCCGTGTAGTGTGTGTGTGTGTGTGTGTGTGTGTGTGTGTGTGTGTGTGTGTGTGTGTGTGTGTGTGTGTGTGTGTGTGTGTGTGTGGTGTGTGTGTGTATGTGGTGTGTGTGTGTGTATGTGTATGTGGTGTGTGTGTAGTGTGTGTGGTGTGTGTGTGTGTGTGTGTGTGTGTGTGTGTGTGTGTGTGTGTGTGTGTAGTGTGGTGTGTGTGTGTGTGTGTGTGTGTGTGTGTGTGTGTGTGTGTGTGTGTGTGTGTGTGTGTGTGTGTGTGTGTGTGTGTGTGTGTGTGTGTGTGTGTGTGTGTGTGTGTGTGTGTGTGTGTGTGTGTGTGTGTGTGTGTGTGTGTGTGTGTGTGTGTGTGTGTGTGTGTGTGTGTGTGTGTGTGTGTGTGTGTGTGTGTGTGAGGTGTGTGTGTGTGTGTGTGTGTGTGTGTGTGTGTGTGTGTGTGTGTGTGTGTGTGTGTGTGTGTGTGGTGTGTGTGTGTATGTGTGTGTGAGGTGTGTGTGGTGTGTGTGTGTGTGTGTGTGTGTGTGAGGTGTGTGTGCACTGCACCTGCTGCTCTGACAGGGGTTGGGGGAGCTCTGCTGGTCACACAGGGATCCGCTGCTGCCGGCGGGACACTCGCAGGTCACGCCCGCCTCCCCCCTCTGCCTGCAGGGGCCCTGCGTGCACACGCTGCAGGAGTGGCAGCCCGGCAGGACGCCCTCAGATCCCGCCAGCCCCGCGCTCAGCTCCTGCAGCTCGCCGTTAACCCGCACGCTGTGGATGCATCCGCTGAAGGCCTGGGACGGGCGCTCGGGCCCCGCGCGCAAGGCCGACGAGCCGAGTGCCGAGGGCACACCTGGAAGCAGCCAATCACAGACCTGGGAGTCAGCCGCCTGGTCGTGATGCCATTTTGATATTTTATAACTAAGTTACAAACATCACTGCATATTGTTTTCATATGCTGAATATCATATGCTGACCTCCAATATATAGCTGGGTGTTGGGCTCCACCACAGCGGGGCGAGGCAGTTTGCCCAGACTCTTAGGGGCTCTCTGGTCCACCACCAGACTCAGAGTCTGATTCTGGATCAATAGCTCCACCGTATGGAAGGTGCCATCATTCACTGACTCCACACTTAACCACAAACACACACAAATGCAGACGAAGACGTAGGGAGGAGAGAGAAAATGAATGAGTTCACATGGTGACCATTAAGGTCGTGTCGCATGCAGAAGAAAGCTCTTATACAAAAGTCTAAAGTAAACAGTAAACACAATCAGTCAGGAGCTGACGATTCTAGCTGCTGTGTTCTTGGTGACCTCTGACGGCAGAGAGACCCCGAGGGACCCGTCTGCAGAACACAGACGTGCACCCAGATGCACAGACCCCCAACACCCGCAGGGAGGCCCCGGAGCCCAGCTGGTGGCCCCTGTCAGCCGCACTTCCTAAACAGGCGCGGAGTGGTAGCTGAGTTTGAGCAGCCGGTGGCGGTATGACTGTGAGACCCAACCCCCTCGGCCGGGGGGACTGTATCCGGGACGACACACCTCTCCCGCATACCCAAATCTGAACGGGCCGACATCCAAGCTGCGGCTTCCCACGCTGAGCCGGCCAGAACCTGCGGCTTTGGCCCCAGTGCCATGTGGGTAATTGTGTTCTGTCTGAGGAGGGGTATTGTAGTGTATGGGGTTGTGACCCAGCCGAGCCCCTGCAAACTGAGTCTGAGAAAGCAGGTCGAGTGTGGCTACAAAGACTCGGCTGGAGGAGTTATTCCTGGAGGGAGCAATGGCGGCCACAGACAGCTAGAGACAGTGGTTTGGCAGAGAGAGAGAGAGAGAGAGAGAGAGAGAGAAAGGGTGGGTGGGTTGGAGAAAAATAAAAATACAGGGAGACAGAGAGAAGGGGAGCAAGGGAGAGAGAGAGAAAGAGAGAGAGAGAGAGAGAGAGAGAGAGGAGAGAGGGAGGGATTATGGGTAGTGGAGTGTGGCTTGCCATCCTTCCCAACCAAAAACAAGCTCTTCCTCTCTTTATGCTCCTCATGTTCTGCCCTGATTCTCCTCCTCTCACCACGACAGGAGGAGAATGGGGCCAAATCCATTACGCTGGCATAATGCATCACAAATCACATTTCTGCACAGCGAGAATCAGACACTTTCCCCCAACCACACTGCAGGTCAGGCTGCTCAACCAATGAGTTAACAGCTCAAACAAATGGGGTGTGAATTCTGGGAAAAGGCCTGGGCTTCTCATTAAACCCTCTAATGCTGACCATAGCCAATCCTGCTCTGGATCCCTCTTTCCCCATGGCTGGCCATAGCCATCCCCCATTGGACAAGAAGTTGCCAGGCTGAAACCAATCAGATGCGAGGGAACTGTTCCGGCGCTGAGCTGGACCCTGGGCCCCTTGGCACTGGTGCTGGAGCTTTTACATCGCAGCCGTGTTCAGGCCAGTGGTGCAGACACTCATCAGTGTCCTCATTACAGGCTCACACATACGTGTGCTTCACATCGTTGCCTCATGATTCTGGGTTTCGTAATGTGTTCTTCACAGCTGTTTGCAGGATCCTCCATAACAGAATGTCTGCCTGACCATGGTACATAAATGCCAACATACACATCTGGCTTTTTAAATATATAGTTTAATGACATTTTTTTATCCCTTTGCCTTTGACAGACATTGTAAAAGCAGCCAGAGGTTCAGTATTAGCTGAGTGGAGGAGTGTTTTAAGGGGATGCATATGGAATAGTGTGGGCCTGCATTGTAATGAAAAATAATAATAAAATGTTCTGAACCCTATTATCTCAATACAGGAGTGAGACTATGGTGTCAGATGCTGAACAGTACCACTAGGGGGCACCAGAGACTAAGACAACCTTTCAGAAGAAGCAGCGTTTGCCAGTATTGGTCTTTTGTCTACGTCTTGACAGGCAGACATTTTCCAGAGGTCATAATATTTTTGGAGGGGAGGGACAGGGTGGCCTGGCTTTGATGTGTTCCATGCCCGCAAATTAACTTAAAACGCCCCATTATGGAGCACTATAAAAAACACCCAACCATTGAGGTTTTCAGCAGCTTGTGTCCTTCTTGGGTAGGGGGCGGGGTCAGTTTGTTGGGTAGGGGAGGGGTCAGTTTGTTGGGTAGGAGGCGGGGTCAGTTTGTTGGGTAGGGGAGGGGTCAGTTTGTTGGGTAGGGGGCAGGGTCAGTTTGTTAGGGGGCAGGGTCAGTTTGTTTGGTAGAGGGCGCAGTCAGTTTGTTGGGTAGGGGGCGGGGTCAGTTTGTTGGGTAGGGGCAGGGTCAGTTTGTTAGGGGGCGGGGTCAGTTTGTTGGGTAGGGGAAGGGTCAGTTTGTTGGGTAGGGTGGGGTCAGTTTGTTAGGGGGAGGGGTGGGGTCAGTTTGTTGGGTAGGGTGGGGTCAGTTTGTTAGGGGGAGGGGTCAGTTTGTTGGGTAGGGGAGGGGTCAGTTTGTTAGGGGGAGGGGTCAGTTTGTTGGGTAGAGGGCGGGGTCAGTTTGTTGGGTAGGGGCAGGGTCAGTTTGTTGGGTAGGGGGCGGGGTCAGTTTCTCGTCATAAAAAAATAAAATACTCTGGTTCCTCTCTGAGTATATATATGCGTTATATACGGCAAAACCACAAAATTAGGCACAATTACCCTCCGTCTCATAAAGACGAACCTTCGCCAGAAAGATGCCAGAAAGATGAAGATGAAAACGATCTAAATCAGTGAACCTGCAGATGCGTTTACATTTTCTAAATTCAATTAGCCTGCACATCACAGAGAAGCAGAGGTTCCAAGAGCCATCTGGACTCTGGTCGTGTAATTCCTGCTTCACGGGACCGTTCTTTTGGGCTGGACCTCTCTATGATCCTCAGTAGAAGAGGAGTAAGGGAGTTTTTCCCTAAAAAAGAGATGTCTAATGCTCCCATAGACATGATGTGCTTGTTGAGACATTCGGCACCATACTAACCACTGACCTCCCAGCAATACTCCCACAGAGGAGAGAGCTCCCAGGAGAGCAGGGATTACAGAGCAGGGATTACAGAGCAGGCATTACAGGAGCAGAGTGCAGATAAACTGCTGAGTGTCTGTATGGGTAAAAGTACTGGGATAGGAATAAAATGGTACTTTAGTCCATTTACAGCACCTGGCCCAAAGCTCCCAGCCCAAAACCCTAGATCACACTGCTGGCCCAAAACCACAGGCTCAACCCCAGGTCCAACCTGACCCGACCCAAGGTTGCTCAGCGCCATCTCCACTCTGTGCTCCAGGCCCACTTCTCCTGGCTGCATCTCTGAAGGGCTCAAGTTTCTCCTCTGGCCCATGTGGGTGAGTCCTGATCCTGAGTGAAGGAGAAAGACCCCACACACACTCTGCCATGTTGACCATGTCTGAAGTGGAGTGTGGCCAAACATTGGCTGCTGTCTGCCGAGCGCGGTTAGGTCTGACCGGACCTGTGCTACAGGTCCTGGGGGCTTCTGGGAAGAACTGCAGCTGTAATATTCCCCTTCAGTTCGCTGTGACGGCTGCGGAGGAGGCTGACGGAGTGACCACATGGCCCCTTAAACTAATCGCGAGATTAGTGTGGCATTTGGGAAAGGGCAGAGCGTTGGGTGCATTAGCAGGCAAAGCGGACCCTCACATTCATCTAACGCTAATGATCCTTTACTGCTAGTTAAGGGCCTGGCCCATCCTCCACCCTCCTCCACCCTCCTCTCCAGCAGACACTCACTCCACCCCCATCTGCCAAGATCACTCTGCAGAGAGAAGTGTCCTTCACCCTTTGCCAGCTCCCTGTCATTCCCTCTGGGGTCTTATCCGTCTTTCCACAGTCTGCGTCTCTCCGTGGACCTCCCTCGGTCGCCTCTCCCTTTGTCCCCGTCTTTCTTCTCCTCGTCCTTGACTCTCATGAAGAATCGGCTTCCGCCATTTTTCCTCTTGTTCTTTTCTAGCTTTCTGCTCGGGTCACGGGGCGGACAGAACCGGCGAGCTGCCTCCTCTGATCCACACGCCCCACAGGAACTTTATGGGCCGCTGCGACGTTTGAAGCCGATCGCCCGCGGGGAGCAGCGGGGAGCAGAACCTGGCCAAGCAGAACCTGGCCAAGCAGAACCTGGCCAAGCAGAGCCTCTGGGAGACTCGTGCCACCCCCCTCGTGCCACCCGCCCTGGCACAGAACTGACCTAATGAGAGGGTGAGTGTCTCTCGGTCAGACCGCCATGACGCATCCCAACTAGAGCTGCAGAAATCACCTTCCAGAGCGCGTCCACCATCTGAACCAGCGCACGGGGAGGTCACCTCGTCTCACCCCGGGGCAGCTGCTGAGATTCAGGACTGTTCTCTTTAACCATACTCAGATTGTATAAACATAGTATGTAGGTGGTACTGCACACGGCTAAACTGTGTGTGTATCCTGGATATCCACCATGTACAACTGCACAATATTAAACTATTGGCACATCCTTGCTGTATTTGTGACCATAAAAGGATCCAGTCTACACATCGGACTCTCATATTGCACAGATGTGCGATTCCTGGATGAAGCGTAATTTTTACACGCTGTGACACTCCCGACAGAGCGATCAATCAAAGGTCCTCGCTGATGGCAGAATAGAGGCCCTTAGCTGAGGGAGAGAGAGATGCGCTGGGGATCAATACGCGGCTATCTGGTGGGCGGGGCTTGAGCGGCTGGCTCCCCCCTGCTCTCCTCCGCAGACTGTTAAACAGGAGCCCGTCTCATCTGGCACCTTGCACCGCCCGCCAAGATGGAGGAGCCCGGAGCATTCTGGGAAAGCGTGGCATGATTGATCACCTTTCGCATTTTTACCTTTGGCACCATTTAAGCGACACGCTTGAACTTCGAGAGCAAAAGTGGCGAAGAGAGAGTTGAACTACGTGGCGGCCCCTCGCATGAGTAGAGCAAAGAGTTTCTGTCTGATCAGCAGGGTGACATCGGCGAGACTTTTGCTGGCCCACGTGCATGACACGTGGCACCTGCGTGAGACGCGCCTCGCTGCCCAACCGCCGTCGCCGGCTCATACGTGGACACACGCAGTTTGTGCCTCACTGACGCCCCCGTCTGGCCACTCGCAGGACCGCAGGATCACCCATGGCTGGATATTTACGTCTATAACGTGGCTCTCAACCCAGCAGTGGCGATGTGTAAAAACATTGCAACACCATTGTGCCTGACAAACATGAACCAGCTCCACAGCCACAGCCACGCCCCCTTACGTCACCTGACACCTGATTGTGTCCAATCACCAGCTGTCCTGTGGTCACACATTGACCAATAATGTATGAAGCAAGTAGGTTGTGCTTGCCAACAGATGTGCTAGTCTGTAAATATACACGTAAAATACCCCTATAAAGATCAGGGGTTCCTAATAAAGTGACCAGTCAGTGTGCAGATTCATAGGCAATAGTATTTTGGATGTACTCAGAGAGGTTTCGGCACTACTGCCAACGGCCCTGTGTACTTAAAGGGACCCACGGGTAGGCATTAAAGGGGAGGCCATCTGAACAACTCATTATCATGCTCCAGTGAGCAAAGCAGTTATAGTGGATGACACACAGAAGCCAAAATGGCCTTGTTAGGATGAGAAGTGTGAATACGTGTGTGTGTGTGTGGGTGTGTTTATGCATGTGTGTGTGTGTGTGTGTGTGTGTGTGTGTGTGTGTGTGTGTGAAACCCTGGCTCTGCTCTACTCTTACCTGTAAACCGTGGTTGGTGGGTACTTGGTGATGTCATACATCAGCCGGACGTGGCCTTGGTACAGTTCTAATACCAGAGGGTCGTGGTCTTCCTTATAGAGCAGCACGCCGTAGTCCTTATCAGTGGCTACCTGCACAGAGAGGAGAAGGTCCGGTAAGGTTCTCGCGTTGAACGGGAGAGCGGCTGCAGGGTGTAGCGCTTAACACTCTGAGCTCAGGCAATCACATCAAACAGCACACCTGCAAACAACCTGGGGGCTAACGGCCACGTAGTAATCACAAACATGAGGTTGGGGTGGAGGGAGGGAGAGAGGGAGAGGGAGGGAGGGAGAGAGAGGAGAGGAGAGAGAGAGAGGGAGGAGGGAGGGAGGGAGGGAGGGAGAGAGAGAGGGAGGGAGAGAGAGGGAGAGGGAGGGAGAGAGAGAGAGGGAGGGAGGGAAGAAAATGTGGTTTATGAAGTGTGGAAGCCCAAGCTCACATCAAACGAGCTCTTGTGGACTCTTGACGTGAGTGCACGTGAGTGCATGTGAGTGCACGTGAGTGCACGTGAGTGCACGTGAGATGAGCACCAGGGCCAAATCTCAACTAACGTCTCACGAGACGGCCAAGCACCACCGACCCGCACAGCAGTGGAGCTTCAATAATACGCAACTCCAGTGTGAAGCCACACACTCCCTCTGCATCCCTTTGTCTAAAATGTACCACCACCATTAATACTAATAATGAATATAATAAAAGAAGTGCTTCCTAAACTGCTTAAAGCTTCTTCGTGAGCATGTACTGCTGTCCAGGTCCGACTCCCTCACAAACCCCCTTTGGTGTCTGAAGGTCTCACCGGCTCTTCTGTGAATCTTGATTCCAGCAGCTCAAAGCCGTGAAGAATGGGCAGGTTATTTTTAGCTCCTCCTCTTTTAATTAACATTCGTCTGCCCCGTCGGTGCTGAGGGGAGCGTTTCGCTTGCGGTGGAGCTGTGGCACAGGAGCTCCCGATCGCAGGCGATAACGCGCCCGGCTCATCTTCCATTACCCTAATGCGTGTCCTCCGGGGGGACATTACTCATGCTGGTGGACAAAAGGTGACATTCTAATAATGCCATCAGGGCAGGAGAAGGTACGGTGGCCAGAGTGGTGGGGAGCACTCGCTGGGGACGGCAGACGGAGGGGAGCCTGGCGTCTACACAAAGGGACGTTTGATGGGAAGGCAGTATGGGATGTGATGCTGGTAATTGACCTGGAGCTGGTAATGAAACCCGGTGTACAGCCGGGTCAACCCATCCAGTTCTACAGGCGCCTGATCCAATACACCAGCTAATTACCTAGTGTCTTAATGCCTTAGAAGAGTTCAGTTATAGGTGTTAATAGCAGAGAAACTCAGAAACTCAGAGAAGCGCATTGAAGGAGCGTGATTGAGAAGAATCAGCGTAGAGTAGGACGGTCCAGTATGGCTCTTTGAGATTGACCACACTGCAGGGTTCGAACCCAACAGCCCTGTCTGCCAAAGACCTGCACGAATCGGGCAAACGTTTGTAAACAGATCTGCAGAGACGGCGTCAGACAAAGCTACAGTGACACGCAAAAACCACGTGGGCGGCGGGTGGATGACCGCGGTGTGGGCGGCGGGTGGATGACCGCGGTGTGGGCGGCGGGTGGATGACCGCGGTGTGGGCGGCGGGTGGATGACCGCGGTGTGGGCGGCGGGTGGATGACCGCGGTGTGGGCGGCGGGTGGATGACCGCGGTGTGGGCGGCGAGTCGTACCTGCAGGGATATGTGGGTGGAGGGCTGTACGTTGGCGCCAGGCAGCTCGATGAACGTGTCTTTCCCCAGGAAGTGGGCGGTGATTGTCTTCTGGCACTTGGCGCCGAAGAAGCCTGGCGAACAGCGGCAGGTGGGCTCGCCCTCCACCAGTACACACACGGCGCCGTTACGACAGTCCGACTGGTCACACGGGCTCGTCTTCTGGAGCAGGATCATGGGAGGAGGGTTCTCGCAGAACAGCCCGCTGAAGGAGAGAGAGAGAGACAGAGAGAGAGAGAGACAGAGAGAGAGAGTGAGAGAGAAACGCTGGTCTTCCAGCTCTTCTCCCTCTTGCCTCTTGTGTTACTCTGATGACCATTGTGTTACAGTGCTGATGCTGTGCCAGGGTGGGTAGAAAGCCCAATTAATACACAGCTCAAGACACTAAACACTTAATTACCAGCTGTGCATGGGGGAGGAGCTGGAGGAAGGGGCGGGGCCATGCACTGCAGAGAGAGCTAATGTGCATCTGGAGGAGGGGGCGGGGCCATGCACTGCAGAGAGAGCTAATGTGCATCTGGAGGAGGGGGCGGGGCCATGCACTGCAGAGAGTTAATGTGCATCTGGAGGGGCGGGGCCATGCACTGCAGAGAGAGTTAATGTGCATCTGGAGGAGGGGGCGGGGCCATGCACTGCAGAGAGAGTTAATGTGCATCTGGAGGAGGGGGCGGGGCCATGCACTGCAGAGAGAGTTAATGTGCATCTGGAGGAGGGGGCGGAGCCATGCACTGCAGAGAGAGTTAATGTGCATCTGGAGGAGGGGGCGGGGCCATGCACTGCAGAGAGTTAATGTGCATCTGGTGCCTGCAGCAACCGCACATCACACAGAGGAGAGTGAAGACTCTCACAAGCTGATGGCGTGTGCCACACATACACACGTGTGCTCCTGCATCCGCACACGCACACACATGGGTACTCATAAACACACACGGTCAGATGCACAGGGCTGTCCCACACTTATAGCGTTATAATTAGCCACATGGAGATTCATCTGCCATTTGCCTCAGATGAGACAGCCCAGTGCCATATAATAAAGTACCATCTGGTGCTCAGGAGTGTGTGTGTGTGTGTGTGTGTGTGTGTGTGAGAGAGGTGTGAATGTGTAGATGTGAGGGTGTGTGTGTAATCTGACTCTTACTGAGACTGATGAATAGTGTAATACATCCTACAGCTGTGTGATAAAAATGCCCCCGTGGCCATGACACTACTGTAGATTACTACTGCAATATGATATGCAACATATTCTGGAGCCGTGATTCAAACACAGAGATGAACCCGTGATGCTCATGGTTAAGGACTGGACTGCAGAATTGTGATTACAGTGATTTGTATTTGTTGGACTGTGTGAATGACGTAACTCATCAAAACCAGCCAGAGAATCTGGAGCATCTGTGATTAGTCAGAAACTCTCAGCACACAGGAACAAGTCTGTTATTTACAGCAGCTTCTACAAGATCAGTGAAGGCCAATGTTGCAATTATAATGAACAAATGATGCATCGTGCAGAACTAACATTCCTACCTTAAACAATAATTCTGTACATGTGATGTGGGCATGTCAGAATGTATCTGAAGACGTGCGTCTCACCTGAAACCATCCTTGCACACACACGTGTAGCCGTTGATGGCATCCACACACTCTGCCCCATGCTGACACTTGTTTTCCACACAGTCGTTATAGTCCTGTTCACAGTGCTGTCCCACATAGCCTGGTAGGCACTCACATCTAAACACACACACACACACACACACACACACACATAAATGCTTTGAACATACTCCTTTATGGTGGACAAAGCGTACTAAATATTTTCAAGCATGTCTAATTCAGTTTTAACTAAGACATTTGCCAGCAATTACACACTCATGGTGTCTGATCCCCAGATGGAACCAGACCTCACATCTGGGCACCTACACATGGCTGTCTCCTGACCTCTGACCTTAATGCAGAGGTCATGGGAGATGGGCGCTCACCTGTAGCCCCTAGGGAGGCGCACACACTTAGAGTCGTGCTGGCAAGGGTCAAAGCCAGGCAGACAGGCGTCCACGACATCCTCACACAGGTCTCCTAACACACACAAACACACAGACCGTCAAGGCTCTCCGTACATCTGCCTCTGCTCAGGCGTCTGAGGCTGTTCACATGGCGTGGAGCTCAGACGTGGTAGCGTGTGAACGCCCAGCTAGCGTCTGAGGAACGCGATCAAACACGCAGCCAGCGTCTGATGACTCCTCCGAGACTCACTGATGGTTTCACTCTTCATGCTGTACGCTGATGTTTGGAATGGGAGAGGGAGGGGTGGGGGTGTGGGGACCGAGGCGAATGTGTGTGTGTGTGTGTGTGTGTGTGAGTGTGTGTGTGAAGCCAAGCTGGCCCTATTACTCTGCAGAATCCATCTGAGAGCATTAAATCACTGCCAGCTAGAACCTTCCCTTTAATACACACTCTGTCCTGTTGCACCTGCCCCACACATACACACACACACACACACTGTCCCCTTCATCCCTTTCAAGTGTGTGGTGCAGCACGGCAGCACCTCACACGCGTAGAGAAACAGACGTCTGATCTCCAGGCAGCGGACCAGGCTGCCAGGTTTCCTCAGCAGACTCTCCCCTGAGCAGCGCCCCCTGCTGGGGCCAGGCAGCATGGCGGCAGCCTGGCGGGGGAAGGCGCCAGCCTGCTGAGCCCTGGCCAAGCTTACCCTGCAGTGTCATACCGGCACCTTCCACCAGAGGGAGGAGAGAGCACTTTGCTGGGGTGGTGTGCACACAAGGAGGAAGCACTACCGGGGGCTCAGCTAAGACCTATTTGACCCCTTCTAAAGAGCAGGACGCTGGCCCTGGGCACAGGAGCAGAGAGGTGCCGGCTGGCCCCGGAGACTGCCTTAGTCATGCCACTGGGCAGGTTATCAGGGAACTCAAATGACAAGGGTCACAGTGGCGAACCATATTCACTCTGAAACTACAGTTCCCAAAATACACAAGGGCGAATGTGAATTCAAAGACACTGGCTTAGTTCGTCAGCCTCCCTGTAGAGATCAGTTTCTCTCATTGTTCCTGTCATTCGTGCACAAATGTATTTTGCACTATATCTGCACACACACACTCACACACACACTCACACACACACTCACACACATGCAGCGGGACAGGGGAGGGGGACCGAGGAAGAGGAGAAGCGGTTCGTCTGAAGGACGTCGTGCCAGTTCGCTCTGACTTGTCTTGCCTCTCATCTCATACAGCGGCTGGTATAACGCAGGCCTACGGTCCTGTCCAAACTTGGTATCGGAGTGGACACACACACACACACACACACACATGCATGTGTGCACACACTCCACACCCACACCCAGGGGAGGCTACAATTAGACTTTCTGCAGTAATAACAGGGCTTGTTAAGAACAGCTGTACCTCCCCTCTAATGTCCTCTCCTCTCTCCTCCCCTCCCCTCTGCCCCTCCCCTCCCCTCTCCTCCTCTCCTCTCCTCCCCTCTCCTCCCCTCTCCTCCTGCGTCTCCTACCTTTGTAGTTGGAGGGACACACGCAGGTGTAGTTGTTGATGCCATCCACGCAGGTGGAGTTGTTCTCGCAGTCATTGTCTTCGCAGTCGTCGGGATTCACCTCACACCTCTGACCCTCAAACCCAGGTGAGCATGTGCAGCTGAAGTGGGAAGAGTGGACAGTGGGTTAATCCCCATGGTGGGGGGGGGGCTTGATTCTGGGCCAGGGAGCCAGTTCTAGCCAGGATCCGATCCGGATGACCCTGCGAGAGCTCAGATCAGGCTGCGTGGGGTCGGCTGTGTCTGGCCACCAGTCGAAGGCCAACGAGCTCCCTCAGGTCTAAACACCTCCTGCTCCACCTCCTCCACCTCCTCCACCCACCACACGCGGAACACTTTTAACTCCTGCCAACCTTGCGGCTTGGCACTGTCAGCTTGCCACGGACTCACAGGAAGTCTGCTGTTTGATAAAGCTCCATCCCCATGGTAACTTGTCGGCGGCGCCCAGCAACACTTATCTCACCAGTGCCCACGTCCGCCACCGGCCACGCCCAGTAGCGCACGCCCCGATGCCCGCCCCGATGCCCGCCCCGATGCCCGCCCTGATGCCCGCCCCGATGCCCGCCCGATGCCCGCCTCGATGCCCGCCCGATGCCGCCCGATGCCCGTCCCGATGCCCGTCCCGATGCCCGACTCGGGGGCCTTCCGCCACGCAGGTTGTCGGCTTTACAGCCCCTCCGCCTCAAATGGCAGAGTGCGTATACGAGCCAATACATCATACTTAACTCTCCCAGCAGTGACACCAACCTGCACAAGCAGAAGGCCTGACCCCACTCCACCCGAATGGACCTCCAGAGACATTTCATTGCTTTCCTGTAATGTCAAGTGGAACCTGACGCTGGCTTATTTGGTGTTTTGTCTGGCCGACGAGGCGAAGGCCCTTCAGTAATCGAAGGAAAAGGGCAAAGTCGCATGTGTTTAAAGGTTACAAGGTGATTTAGGAGGCAGAGAGCATCTGAAAGCAGGAAATATACTGGCACATTAAACCAGTCTGCCCGGCTCCGGGTTTTTAAAGCGCTCCAGGCAAATATAATCAAACCCTGATGCATTTAGTAATGCTACTGTCAGAGTCTGCATTTACAATGTGTAAAGATTCTGAGAATGGAGATGAGCATGGCATGGGTGAGCGCGGAGCAGGTGGGTGTGGTGTAGGGGACCGTGTGTGGGTGAATGTGGTGTAGGTTGGGTAGTGTAGGTGGGTGTGGTCTAAGTGGGCGTGGTGTAAGTGGGTGCGGTGTAGGTGGGCGTGGTCTAAGTGGGCGTGGTGTAGGTTGGTGTGGTCTAGGTGGGCATGGTGTATGTAGGTGTGGTCTAGGAGGGCGTGGTCTATACGGGCATGGTCTAGGTGGGCGTGATCTAGGAGGGCGTGGTCTAGGTGGGCGTGGTGTAGGTGAGGGAGGTGCTAGCGGTGTACCTGTATTGGCCCTCCTGGCCGGGTGGGAGGTGACACGTTCCCCCGTTGCTGCAGGGCTGGCTGAGACAGGCGTTCACGGCAATCTCACAGTTCCGACCCTGAGAGAGAAAAGCAGATTCGGTTCACATCCACCGTAGCACCTCACTGACACTGAGACTCCGGCTGACACTTTAATGCCCCTGGGAGTAACCAGGTGAGTGTGATGCTGTCCATTAATAAGCCCATAACTCTGAGAGGAGAGCACACACATGAGTCCAGGCCTTAAGCTGAACCCTCTCAACCTCGTCCCAGGGAAACCAGGCAACCTACAAATCACACAATTATACAGCCAGCCAACGGAAGTTTTCACCTTACACAAGATTTCTGCTAATGCTAGAGGTGGATGAACAGCTTTAACTTTGCTATCATAGCCAGTGTTTCCAGTAAATGCCTCTCACTACATGCCCCTCAGGATAAACCGCTGCCATTGTGGTGCCTGGCTGGGGTTCATGGGGACGTGGCCCAGTAGCTGTAGCTTCAGCAGCCCACCTGCTATGTGCCTCTCTCCCCACATCCTGGTGCACAAGTGGGAAAATGTGAATAATGTTCACATGGGGCTTTGCTGAAGGACCCAGACGCGTCTGACTATCACCCTCCTGTTTCGTTTACAACAAAACACCCATCCATGCGTATGTCCTCTCTTACACTAAGAGCTACTATGTTCTCTCCCTCTCTCCCTCTCCCTCTCTCTAACTCACTCTCCTTCTATCCCTCTCTCTAACTCTCTCCCTCTCTCTCTCTCTCTCCCTCCCTCTCTCTCTCCTCTATCTCTCTTCTTCTCTTTCAGCCTCCCTTTCTGTCCTCTGTCCCTCTCTCTGTCCTTCTCTGTCCCTCTCTCTGTCTCTCTCTCCCTCTCTCTCCCACTCACTCTCTCCCACTCATTCTCTCTCTATCACTCTCTCTCCCTCCCTCCCTCCCTCCCTCCCTCCCTCTCAGACACAAATGTGCTAGCATTTGTGATTGATTCTCTTCACACCTTTTAATTAATCTAGACCCACAGGAGGAAAAGAGAGGGAGAAGAAAGCCAACTGAAGGCTGCTGAAAATGAAGGTCTGGCAAACAACCCCCCACACACACACACACACACACACACACACACACACACACACACACACACACACACACACACACACACACACACACACACACACACACACACACACACACACACACACACACACACACACACACACACACACACACACACACACCAACAAACATCAAACACACAAAAGGAGACTGAAATTCTTTGAAGGACCTCACAAGTCACTGATCAAAGGCGCTTAAAAATGGCTGAATGCTGAGGAACAGGGTTTATGTGTATAAGAGCAGAGGTATGCAACACATACACACACACACACACACTCACACACACACACACATGCACAATCATCCCACAGACACTCATGCACACTGATGCCACATAGACACAAACTTACACTCGAGAGCCCTCACAGAGCCACAGATGTGGCCACACACACACACACACACACACACACACACACAAACATTTACACACCACCCCCCATAAAAAACGCAGACGCCTCACACAGACGAGCTCAGACAAATGCACAACAAGTACAACAAATTGCATGTCATTTTAGCCCCAAATGGATCATTGTGGTAAATGATTCTCTTTGGATGATCCCTGTTGTCATTGATCCGTATGCCGGGGATGATCTCAATCTCCCGTTGCCTCCTGGTAATATGTATAAACAGACTGATATGGGGCTTAGCAGGAAAAAGCCCTGATGAGGACTGTAAAGCTGCAGTCAGCCAATCAGCCCTCGCCCATCGATCCCCGCGTTGCATATGCATGAGCAGAGAAGCCTCCGATATATCGAGCACGCTTAGCAAGAGCGATGGCGCTGACCTTTTGAACCCCTGTAATGATATGCAGGTCTGGTAGGAGCCGTAATTGGCGGTGCTGCGCGGGGAGGGACGCGTCACTCACCTTGTAGCCGAAAGGGCAGGTGCAGTGATAGGAGCCGGTGATGTCGCCAACACACGTGCCGTTGTTCCGACAGGGGCCGGCCAGGCAGGGGGCGCACTTGGACATCAGACTGAGATCGACGGGCCCTGCGAGAGACAGAGGGAGAGGGGAGTGTAAGGAGGAGGAGGGGGGGAGGAGACGGCAGGAGGACAGAGGCGAGACACGAGACACGGGGACGCCAGACATTAGAGATTAGAGCACAAAGGCAATTTCTCCTCCTCTCTGGTAGCCCACCACTATTTTAAGTGCTGCTCTATCCAAATATATAAAAATCCCCTTAATCTCGCCACTAATCTCCAATCAATCCTCTGGCACTGCTAATTGGCTTTCTGGGGTCTGTACGTCTAAATCTTTCAGTTGGCTACTTGTGCTTGCGAGGAACAAGGATCCAGAGAGGGAGAGAAAGACAGAGAGAGAGAGAGAGAGAGAGAGAGAGAGAGAGAGAGAGAGGAGGGAGATGTATAGGGAGAAACAGGGAGAAAACGAGGCAGAGAGGAGGACATGGAAAGGAATGGAGATAGAGACAGAAATAGAGAGATAGGGAGAGAGAGATGGAAAGTGGACAAGAGATGGTAAGAGAGAGAGAGAGAGGAGGGAGATGTATAAGGAGACAGGAAGGAGATGCTGACCTTTGCACTGGAAGTGGTTGAGGGGGGTGGTGAGCAGCAGGCGGTCAGCCATGTCGGTAGGTCCACTGCAGCGGGCAATGCCAGGCTCCTTAAAGCCCGCCTTCACCCACTGGGACAGCCAGCGCAGCTCACAGTCACAGTACAGCGGGTTAGCACCCAGTGCCCTGCCACACACACACACACACACACACACACACACGCACACGCACGCACGCACGCACACGCACACACACGCCCACCACACACACACACACACACACACACACACACACACACACACACACACACACACACACACACACACACACACACACACACACACACACACACACACACACACACACACACACACACACACACACACACACACACACACACACACACACACACACACACACACACACACACACACACACACACACACACACACACACACACACACACACACACACACACGCACACACACACACACGCACACACACACGCACGCACACAGTAGTTTAGTCCCAAGCAGTCAAACAAGAGATCATCACAATGACCTGTACACAAGCTCCTACACACACACACACACACACACACACACACACAGACAGTACATCCTACTCGGAGGCACAAAGGCAACCTCTTCATCAGCTAAAGATCAGGATAAGGAGCTTCCGGTACCTCTCTCGCTAATGAAACAGAGAGCCCTTTTCCTGAAGAGCCTCTGTGTCGGAGCCTTTAAGGGCGGCTCTACAGTAGCCGGCAACAGGAGCCACAACCAGAGGGAGAGAAAACAACCTCTCACGCTCTCACTGACGGATGCCTTATAACGGTAATAACATTTACAAAGATTTCCTGTGGGGGCCCCGCAACGGCACACCACACACAGAGCAGGGCTTTAAGGTCGCACCTGCCAATGAAGTCAAACCTCTATTGGTCATAACAATCTGAGTGAGATCCTGAGTCTGATGCTGAGAGCCTGTCATTAGTAGTGAGAGGGTAGAGTGAGAGAGAGAGACAGAGCACTCGCTCTGGCTCACACACTCACAGATGAGACAGAGACGTCAAGTGGTTGAAGGCTCCCTCTGGAATAGTTGAAAGGTCGTTTCCATGGAGTGTTCTGAAAGAGAAGAGAGGAGAAATTGAAAGCGAGTGCGCGTGGAGTGAAGTGCAGCTCTCGCTGGTGCTCTGTGGAGCAGGAGAGGGCAGGAGAGGGCAGGAGAGGGCAGGAGAGGGCAGGAGCAGGAACCCTGTCCACACATGCTGAAGAACATCTGCACGGAACGTTCAGCATGTCTGGTGTCAGTCTAACAGTAATCAGACCCTGTGACCAAGCCATGCCACCTGAGGCTATACCAGACGTGCCCCAGGGGCATTCTGGGAAATGAACAAGTGAGAGTGATGGCTGGCAGCTGGGAGTGCAGAAGGGGGGTGGGTGGGGGGGTTGGGTAGGTTGCCATATCCTCAACCCCAGCAGAGGTGGAGAACAGGGCTTCAGAGCTCCTGAGAACATCTGGCCTGATCCTACGAGTGGTGGGAGTGGAGAAGAAGGAGGGAAAAACTATCTTTCTCCATCTAGTGAGGGTTTTCCCTCCGAAAACATTAGTTTCACAGGCACCTCTTAAACAGGAGCTAATGAGGGTGGGGAGAGTGTGTGTGTGTGTGTTTCCCAGGTGGAAGCAGGAGGAGGACTTACAGCAGTCTCAGTGAACGCAGTCCATCAAACGCATGTACTGGCACACAGCGGATCTGATTATAACTCAGGATACTGCAGACAGACCAGGGGAGAGGGGGGAGGAGAGAGAGAGAGAGGGAGAGAGAGAGAGGGAGAGAGGGAGAGAGAGAGGGGGAGAGAGAGGGGAAGAGGGAGAGAGAGAGGGAGATAGAGGGGGATATTAAACCCAGATATTTATGTTCCCACACATCCAAATTCACCCACCAACCGGAGCTGTTGTGGTTGTTGTCAGTCGTGTGTAGCAGACGGTAGTCAGGACGACTCACAGGGTGGAGAGCTGAGTCATGTTGCTGAACGTGAGTGGAGTCAGTGAGCTGATGCTGTTGTTACTCAGGTCTCTGTGGAACATGAGAAACACACACACAAATAAACACACACACACAATTAAACACACCATGTCTTCACACCACTAATAAAGCAAAATCATTAAGGCTGTGGAATGTTAACAAAATGACCATTTGGCCATGGGGGCTCAACAGCTGAATGTGTTGAAGAAGGACGTTAAGGTGACTGGGTGATGGGTGATGGGTGTGGGTGGTGGGTGATGGGTGGTGGGTGGTGGGTGTGGGTGATTGGTGATGGATGACTGGGTGATTGGTGATGGGTATGGGTGATGGGTGTGGGTGATGGGTGTGGGTGGTGGGTGATGGGTGGTGGGTGGTGGGTGTGGGTGATTGGTGATGGATGACTGGGTGATGGGTGATGGGTATGGGTGATGGGTGGTGGGTGTGGGTGGGTGATGGGTGTGGGTGGTGGGTGTGGGTGGTGTGTGGTGGGTGTGAATGTGGGTGATGGGTGGTGTGTGGTGGGTGTGGGTGGTGTGTGGTGGGTGTGAGTGTTGGTGTGGGTGTGGGTGGTGGGTGATGGGTGGTGGGTGTGGGTGATGGGTGGTGTGTGGTGGGTGTGGGTGTGGGTGGTGGGTGTGGGTGATGGGTGGTGGGTGTGGGTGGTGTGTGGTGGGTGTGAATGTGGGTGATGTGTGGTGTGGGTGTGGGTGTGGGCGACGGGTGGTGTGTGGTGTGGGTGTGGGCGACGGGTGTGGTTGTACAGGAGTGCTAGCACGTACACGAGCGTGAGCTGCTTCAGGTTGGCCAGCTCCTTGGGGACGGCTGTCAGCAGGTTGCCTTCCAGGTACCTGAGCCATTGGAGATGGAAACAGCGTCACTCAAACGTCACAAGAACCCTGCAGTCAGATGTGCGGCTATTGCTTTGAGACACCGCAGAGCCAAAACTAGAAGCCAGAGAGGTTCAGTGAAAGAGAAGCCACGCACAAGTGGGGTCAGGAGGTGGGTGGAGCCTATGCCTTCCAGTGGGAGGGGCTTTACATTACTGTGCATTATGGGTATTTATATGCAGCCATGCGGGTACCTGTTCAGGAGTGTGGCGATTAGACTACAGTGTGACTACTGGCTTGTGCCTGTGTGTGTGTGTGTGTGTGTGTGTGTGTGTGTGTGTGTGTTGACCAGGCAGCTGAGAGTGTCATTCACTGAGAAAGACCACAGGCAGCAGATGGAAGTTTCAAGCAGCTCAATATCACACACAGGGCTAATGAAGCCTGTCAGTAGAGACTAGGAGAGGAGTCTAGCAACACACACACACACACACACACACTGACAGAGCAGGTAGATGGACCCTTAAATAGAGTCACTGTCTGTCTCTCTCTCTCTCCCTCTCTCCCTCTCTCTCTCTCTCCCTCTCTCTCTATTCTCTCCCATTCTCTCCCATTCTCTCTCTGAATGGGATTGAAAGTGTTGGGTTCTGCTGAATGCTGAGGGTCGTGCTTCACCGCCCAGCAGGACACTCCCAGCAGGACACTCCCAGCAGGACACTCCCAGCAGGACACTCCCTGCAGGACACTCCCAGCAGGACACTCCCTGCAGGACATTCCCAGCAGGACACTCCCTGCAGGACATTCCCAGCAGGACACTCCCAGCAGGACACTCCCTGCAGGACTGGACAGCCCCAGGACTCCCTGGGACTCCCAGCAGGACACTGAACTGGGGGACTCAACCTGGGGCTCAACGGGGGGTTCAACACTGGGGGTTCAACACGGGGACTCAACACTGGGGGCTCAACACTGGGGGTTCAACACTGGGGGTTCAACACGGGGGCTCAACACTGGGGGCTCAACACGGGGGCTCAACACTGGGGGCTCAACACGGGGGCTCAACACTGGGGGCTCAACACTGGGGGTTCAACACGGGGGCTCAACACTGGGGGCTCAACACGGGGGCTCAACACTGGGGGCTCAACACTGGGGGCTCAACACTGGGGGTTCAACACTGGGGGTTCAACACGGGGGCTCAACACGGGGGCTCAACACGGGGGCTCAACACTGGGGGCTCAACACTGGGGGTTCAACACTGGGGGCTCAACACTGGGGGCTCAACACGGGGGCTCAACACTGGGGGCTCAACACGGGGACTCAACACGGGGACTGAACATTGTGGCTCAACACCGGTGAAGCAACCAGTGTGTCAGAAACAGAAAAATACAAAGCTGACAGAAAATTGTGAGTAACAGGGACCAGCAGAGGGAGGAAAAAAGGGAAATGTCAATTAGCACAAATGAGGGAGAGAGAGAGACAGAGTGAAGGAGAGAGAGACAGGGAGAGAGAGGGGGAGAGAGAGGGGAAGAGAGAGGGGGAGAGAGAGGAGGAGAGAGGAGGAGAGGGAGGGGTAGAGAGAGAGGTAGAGCAGGGGAGAGGGAGGGGCTTACAGCTCGGTGGTGTCCTTGGGAATGGCCTTGGGCAGGGTGCGCAGGCCACGGTTACTGCACCGTACCACTGTATCTGAGCATGTGCACGGCTCAGGACAGCGAGGGACCAGCGGCAAACAGGCGTTGTCCTCCACACCTGCTCAGAGAGAGACAGACAGAGGGAGAGTGATGAAGGCAGCGATACAGGCAGGCACACAGGGGGTGAGACAGAAAGGCACAGACAGAATGTTTAATTCTTAATGCTTCTTTATCAAGACATCTCACACCAAAAAGAAAAATTGCCCATCACTGACAAAGGTTTAATATAGATATTCATAAATTCTTTAAGGGGAGAGGAGCAGAAAAAGAAAAAGTGAGAAAAGAACAGAACAGCAGTGAAAAACACAGGTGGAACCGCATGTGTGTGTGTGTGTGTGTGTGTGTGTGTGTGTGCACTGCAATAACTGGCCCAAAACTGATCTGAGCAGAGTTCTTTTCCAAACAGGCGTGCTGGCCAGCTGCTGCAGTAATCTGCCCATCAGAACTGCACACACTCGCTCCTAACAGGCGCAGCGGCACAAGGGAGTTGAAGCTCGCCCGCTAAATGTTGTTGTTGGCTAGGGCAGGTCCCGGCTCTCCCCGGGCTACGCTCCCACACTCGCCCGGCTGCTCTCACCCCCGCAGGGGAGATGCTATCTGTAAAAGGCCCAAGTGGCCCTCCAGATTAAAATGAAACAGGGAATTAAGACGCTAATGGAGGTAATGGAGGCGCAGGAGTGCTCCAACAACAACAGCCTGGGAGAGAGGAGGAGAGAGGGGGAGAGAGGAGGAGAGGGAGAGAGGAGGAGAGGGAGAGAGGGAGAGAGAGGAAGAGAGAGAAGGAGAGAAAGGAGATAGGTAGTGAGAGAGAGGGAGAGGGAGGGAGGGAGGTAGAGATGAAATTCCCGACCTCTCTATGGGTGACAACACAAATGCCTCCTTTATGCCCATGACCTTATGCTCATGACCTTATGCCCCACTGTCATCTAAGAGAGGCAAAGTTTAGAAATACTGGAAAATGTCTGTGGCCTCTGAAAATAGTAAAACTTGAAAAGAGGACGAAAAGTCAAAGGAACTATATTTTTACAATGAATGCCACCATTGCTGAGTGACCTGAGACACACGCCCACCCGGGCACGACACTCAGCTCCACGGGAGGACTCAGCAGTGAAGCACCTCAAAGAAAAAGCGACAAGCCCTGTTTGCTATTAAGAAATCAATCAAATTTGATATACCAATTATAACTTGTCTTAAATTATTAAAATCAGTAATTCACCCAACTGCATTATATAGCAGTGAGGCGTGGAGATCCCTGACAAAACGATTCCACAAATTGGGACAAAAAAGTCCTGCACACAGTATTCTGTTAAAACATCCTGCATTTGCAGAGTAAAGAACAGACTAGTGAGGAGCTGAACATCGTCCCAACGGCCCATCGGAGTCTCAGGGTCCTGACAGCAGTCTGACCTCATGCTCACAACACAAACCTCAGCACCATTTGGGCCTAAATCGAGATGATAATGTTCAGACTCAGTAAGCAGAGTCTGGCTATTGGACCTGTGTACTGCAGACAGAGCGGCTAGCCCAGAGCGGTTAGCCCAGAGCGGTTAGCCCACAGCGGCTAGCCAAGAGCGGCTAGCTCAGAGGGGCTAGCCCACAGCGGCTAGCCAAGAGCGGCTAGCCCAGAGCGGCTAGCCAAGAGCGGCTAGCCCAGAGCGGCTAGCCCACAGCAGCTAGCCCACAGCAACTAGCCCAGAGCAGCTAGCCAAGAGCAGCTAGCTCAGAGTGGCTAGCCCAGAGCAGCTAGCCCAGAGCGGCTAGCCCACAGCAGCTAGCCCAGAGCGGCTAGAGTGGTGCTGCCACAGTGAGCTCCCTCGAGTGTAGACTGCTAGCAGCAGCATTTCCTAACAGAATGATCTAAAGGCTCATCCAGTAGAAACGGATTCCATACAACAGTGGTCAGCATCTCCCCAGAGTTCGTCCTGCAGTAACACAGAGAAACTGGTGTAGGTATTAGGAGAGGAGAGCTGATCACACACGATATGTGACCGCCTGCCTCAGTGAAGGACAACTACTTAGAACAATCAATCAACAGATATTGATTATGACTGATTATTACATATTCACAAATGGTCTTGACTCATGTACTTTCGTTTTTCTTTACTGATTACTAATTATCCTGTAAATAACTTCTAGTGTTCTATTCCAATCTAGAGTATTATCTTTCTATTATTTATGCTATGTTTACATTTATGTGATTCTTGTTAACTACTTGCTTTGGCAACAGTGTATCTTATTACATTTATGCCAATAAAGTATTGCTGAACTGAAGTGAGTGGGAGAGAGGGAGAGAGAGAGAGAGGGAGAGAGAGAGAGGGAGTGAGAGAGGAAGCAACAGAGTGGGGGAAAGAGAGGTGGAGAAAGAAAAGATAGAGGGGGAGGGAGAGAGAGTGAGAGAGGAAAAGAGCGTGGATGAGAGAAGGAGGGAGAGAGTGAGAGAGAGAGGGATGAGAGAGTAATGGAGAGAAACAGACAGAAAGGGGCCTTGTTGATTGAGCTTCTTCAAACTGCCAAAAAAATCTCCCTGCAAATCAGTTTAGCCCTATCTTGTTAATCCTTATTGTAATTTGAGAACACACACACTCACACACACACACACACACACACACACACACACACACACACACACACACACACACACACACACACACTTTGGTCTGGCTTTAGTCCCTGCAGTCTCGGGAGCAGCACTTTGAGCAGCACAAGCCGTTTCCCTGCGATGGTCCAACCTGCGGGTAGCCAAACTCACACTCCTGCTCCCGCGTGTCCACACTCGACACTTGGCCGTGCTCCGGCCGGGGCCTGTTCGCAGGCGGCCGTATTGCTCCACGGGGCGGCGCTGCAGGGCGAGGCGGAGCGTGCGTGAAGAGGCGTGTGTGTACCGTCACAGGTGAAGTCTGGCGCGGCCACGTCCTGGATGGGGATCTCCTTCAGGAAGGCTGGTTTCTGGCAGCGGGGGTTTCCGCTCACCACGCGCGTCTTCTTGAGCCACTGGCCCAGCCAGGACAGGTGGCAGTCACACACGTACGGGTTGGACAGCAGGTTACTGCACACACAGGAAGAGCAGAGCCGTGCGGGCAGGTCAGGGAGGCTCCAAGCGCATCTGTACTGAGACGTCAACAGCGTTACTGCTGTTTTTACTGTTATTGTATGTTGTTTTATTGTAATATTTAATTTAAGAGCAGTGATGTATTTTGTAAGGTGTTTGTGATTTATGTTCAGCTTGAAGGCTACCGAACACGGGCTGAAACACAAGAACCACATTCTTATCAGCGACAGACCTATCCAGACTCTGGACTCAGCCTGTTATAACAGTGCGGCCTTCAGAACCGAGTTACTGAGCCATTTGTCATGCGTTCCTCAGGGAGCTCTGAGGGTCCAGTGGGTGCTATGGGGACCTGAGGGTTCAGCCTTGAGTGGACAGTCCCACCAGGGTGGGGGTTTGGCGGGTTGCGGAAGGCTCAGGGGCCAGGCTGTCAGGTGCTGTGGTGAAGCACACGGGGTGGGATCGGGTGGAGAGGTACCGTTCTACCCAGGCCCATGGCACAGATTCATTAAGCGCGCTGACCTTGGAGTGCACTACCAACAGATGCCTCTGAGCTGCCGGGCACACCGAGAGGAGGTATGTGTTTGCCCATTATTCAGACAGTGCTCAGAAACAAGTGAATCAAATGGGAGATT
>JAGXOD010000001.1:1700000-1702500 GCA_020368025.1 Brachyhypopomus occidentalis
ACAGGACTCTAGCTAGTAGGGTCTTTAGCACAGGACTCTAGCTAGTAGGGTCTCTAGCACAGGACTCTAGTTAGTAGGGTCTCTAGCACAGGACTCTATCTAGTAGGGTCTCTAGCACAGGACTCTAGCTAGTAGGGTCTTTAGCACAGGACTCTAGCTAGTAGGGTCTCTAGCACTGGCCCTACTATTGTAGTGTGATACCATTTTAATAGATCTGAAATGTTCTAGACATCACCATCCAAGAATAAGTTTTCTAGCATAGAAACATCTGCACCCCCCTCCCCCCCCCCAACCTTTGTTCTTGGTCGATCATTTGTCGTTGTTGAAGACCGATGATAGAACAGAACTAAAATACTGAGATCAGATCTCTAAGGAGGTACTGAGAGACTGAGAAAACAAAATCGCATCTGCAAACAATAACGACAAAAGAAGGAAAGTGGCAAAGTCTGATCAGCTGACGTGCTCGGCCTCCTGCGCTACGGGATTATAACTGTGACTGCTGCTGGGATTAACGTCCTGGCCAACAGGCCACAGCAGGTCGAGGTGTAAACCTTCTGACACGGGTTGACACGGGCTGATATGGGCTGATATGGGCTGATACGGGCTGATTTGGGCTGATATGGGCTGATTTGGGCTGATACAGGCTGATACGGGCTGATATGGACCTGCCATCATGACATGACTGTCATGACAAATCACTGTGCAATATTCTGTGATCTTATAGTGTTAAACGGTAAGAAGGTTGGGGTTTCTGGAGGGGTTTCTTTCTTTTCCATTCTTTCCCGCTTCCGTCTTGTTGTTTTACAGCGTGAACGACATTGTGCTTGTTTGTTTGTTCATGTCCAGAGCGCTTACATGGTGGAGAGGGAGTGGAGGGTGGAGAAAGCGCTGGGGGCGATGGTGGAGATGCGGTTGTCATACAGCGAGAGCAGCCGCACAGAGCTGAGACCCGTGAAGGTGGCGTTGTCCACGCAGGTGATCTGGTTGCTCCTTAACATCCTGCACACACACACACACCCACACACAGGGTTAGGGCACATACACATGCACGCACACACACACTCGGAGATCAGTTCAGTTCAGCGGGGTGTGAAGGCTGGTCAGATGTGCACTGCCCGCCCAGAACCACCTACCAGTACCACCTACCAGTACCACCTACCAGAACCACCTACTGCCAGGGAGACTCAACTGGCACACTGGGTTTGCAGCAGGTTCACAACATCACTATTCTGCCAGCATCTGTGGTTAGTGCGGTGGGTCCAAAGATACGGGTGTGTGTGTGTGTGTGTTCTGGCCAGTGCCCTATGTCAACCATGCAACATCTGCCTGAGAGTCTGTAAGACTGGAAGAAGAGGATAGAACGTGTGTGTGTGTGTGCGTGAGTGTGTGTGGTGAAAGGGGGAGCGGCCACAGTAATCTTGGGCCTCTAAAAGGAGTCCAGCTGTGTAAATGGACTAAATGCAAACCAGAGACTGCTGGGACGAAAACCTGAAAGCAGCAGATTTGGCATTAGACCCTGACGGGACCTGACGGGACCTGACAGGCAAACTCAATTTGGCCGCCATCTTCCCGGGATCTAAAAGGCACCAAACTCAATAGTGCTGGACCATGATTCCATTCATTTGCTCCTGCGCACTCCTCTCTCTCCAATTTGGCTAATTAAGCAGGCAGCAGGGCTCCCTAACTACCAGGCGCCGTACTCTGCAGCCGTAATGGTGCGCCGGGCTGCTCGTTACAGTCGGACTCCTGCTTTGGTTTCGTGAGATTTGCCTTCTTAATTGGACCTGATGAACAAAGTTTGCGCCTACAAGCGCATGGAGGTCTCCGTCTCCTGTGGGCAGGCACTTCTGAGCCAGGTGTGTGGAGCCCACGCTCCCTGGGGAGGTGCAGGGAGGCGGGGTGGGGGCGTACTCACAGGGTCTTGAGGCTGCTCAGGCCCCGGAACATGTGCCCGTGGACGGCCTGCAGCTTGTTCCCGGTGAGGAGCAGCTCCAGCACGCCGGCGGCCCCGTCGAACGCTCCCTCACGGATGTCGCGTAGCTTGTTGTTGCTCAGGTTTCTGGAACGGAGCAACAAAAGAACAGAGTTTATCGAGCTCCTCGTTAATCCTCGCAATCCTCTGACACGTTAAAATATTAACACGTCACTGGCAGTTGGTTTTATTTGTTTTGGTTGTCCAATCTGTCAGCGTGTCCCAACGGTCCATGTAGAAGACGCGTCCGTGCAGTTACTTGGCAAAGTGGCAAAACTGATGAGTATATTACTGGCTAACCACCAAGAGTTTAATATGGTCTTCATTTGTAATCACAAGTTGGAATCCATTTTAATGGCGTCCTAAAGGCTCATTTATGATTTCTGGCATCTCCTGCACGTTCTGGTGATTCACTAGCTGATTGTAATCTGGACCTCAGGAAGACGTGAGCGGGGACGTTTTAGTGGGTGCTCGTTTATACCTATCCTGACAGTACAGGGTCGTAAGCAGTTTCGTGCCTGATAAATC
>JAGXOD010000001.1:1707500-1735000 GCA_020368025.1 Brachyhypopomus occidentalis
CCTGCATCACAGACTTTCCATGTGGCGTTTCCGTCCACTCCAGGTCCCATGAGCACTCTGAAGCCTGACAGTGTGTAATGTAGAACTGTCCCAGGCCTGAGGATGCCACATAGCTCCATAGCCCCCCCCCCCCCCCACACACACACACAGAATGAGGGTAACCCTGTCCAGTGCTCTGTAGGGGAGGGGTCAACCTGTCCTGGGGTGTGTCTGTACTGCAGGGGTCAACCTGTCCTGGGTGTGTCTGTACTGCAGGGGTCATCCTGTCCTGGGTGTGTCTGGGTCATCCTGTCCTGGGTGTGTCTGTACTGCAGGGGTCATCCTGTCCTGGGTGTGTCTGTACTGCAGGGGTCGGTGGGGCTGGGCAGGTAGGAGGGATCCACACAGCTGCAGGGCAGTTTCTACACAGCCTGCCCTGCCTGGTGGTAGCAGTTAGCTGTGTGAGTGTTGGAGTAAGAGAGAGAGAGAGAGAGAGAGAGAGAGAGAGAGAGAGAGAGAGAGCGAGAGAGAGAGAGAGAGAGAGAGAGAGAGAGAGAGACTGGGTACCTGTGCAGCGGAACTTCTTGCCCTTGATCTGACTGATGCGTTTGTTGGCAAGGCGACGGGGGTGGCTACACCGCGCACCACTGGTCTCAATGGGGTTGTCGAACAGGTAGTCAGCCAACCACTTCAGGTGGCAGTCACACATGAAGGGATTCTGAGCAAGGTGACTAAGGGCGTCAGGAGGTCAGGATCATCAGAGAGAGGGGGGGGGGGGGAGGGAGAGAGGGAGAGGGAGAGGGAGAGAGGGGAGAGAGAGAGAGAGGGAGAGAGGGAGAGGGAGGGAGAGAGAGAGAAAGAGAGAGTTCCACCAAAACACAGAAAAATATATATATTATATATGCATATAATAATCAGTCAATACTTTAAGGAAATATTTTAGAAATTACAGAGTACAATAACAAGTTATTGCAAAAGGAAGTAATTAAAGTTCCAAACTACTAAGTGCACACAGTATAAAGTTTTTGTTCTAAGCTCCAATATTACAATAAGGAAATAAGGAGTGAGATATTAAAATGATTAATAGGTGCATTAATCATTTGCTACTCTATTAGCTGCTAATTAACTCTCCTGATTGGAAAACAACAAGGTGACCAAGTGATTGCAGTGTAGGTAAAGCTTGATAAGCAACAGTTGCTTAGAGACTAGACCAGCATGTGTGTGTGTGTGTGTGTGTGTGTGTGTGCACGCGCACATGCATGTGTGTCAGTGCATGAGCCTGTGTGTGTATGTGCATGTGTGTGTGTGTATGCATGTGTTTGTGTCTGAGTTTATGTGTGCATGTATGTATGTGTACATGTGCGAGTGTGTGTGTGTGTGTGTGTGTGTGTGTGTGTGTGACTCACAGGGTCTTGATGGAGCGCAGTGGTGTGAACAAGCCCTTGCTGATGGTCTGTAGCTTGTTGTCATAGAGAGAGAGCAGATTAAGGCTCTGCAGGTCTTTGAACGTGTTCACCCTCAGACAGTTGATCTTGTTGGCGTTGAGCAACCTGGGTGGACAACAAATAAATAATTAAGCTCTTTGAAAAAGGGCAGGATGTGGTACTTAGCCACGCCCACGCCAAGCTGTGTCCACAGCAACGGTAACCACAGCGATGGGCTTGTCACAGCCCATGGGTGGCAGCACTACTGAATGTAGATTAGAGTAGAGCCCTGACATTGAGGCACATATAGGGTAGGCCATGTAAAGTGTGTGTGGTGTTGCTGGATCGTAGGGGCTCCAGGGTGTGTGTGTGGTGTTGCTGGATCATAGGGGCTCCAGGGTGTGTGTGTGTGGTGTTGCTGGATCGTAGGGGCTCCAGGGTGTGTGTGTGTGGTGTTGCTGGATCGTAGGGGCTCCAGGTGTGTGTGTGGTGTTGCTGGATCGTAGGGGCTCCAGGGAGTGTGTGTGTGGTGTTGCTGGATCGTAGGGACTCCAGGGAGTGTGTGTGTGGTGTTGCTGGATCGTAGGGGCTCCAGGGTGTGTCTGCAGCCGCTCACAGGCCACCAGACCCGCCCGACGCTTCCAAAGACTTTGGCAGCTCAGAAGACTAAAGGACCCTGATGTTTTATCTTTGCCCGTGTCAGCCGTAAGCACGCAAGCACCCCCACTCTCCCCCCCATGTCTGTGCCGCTCAGCTCGCCTTTAGGTGTGACACACAAGAGTCCCCGTGCTTCATTACCGAGAGGCGTCCTAATGAGCACCCTCACACGCCGCTAGCCTGCTCCAGATCTAATTACGCAGGCCACGCCCACAAAGGCCGGGCTCAGCGGGGGGGGGGGGTTTTGGGGGTTGGGGCTGGCGTGTTCCTGCGTGAGGCTTTCCATCGGCAGGGCACACACTATAGGAACTCATTAGCAAGGGAACCCTGTAATTGGTGAAAACGGGTAATTTCACTCATTAGGGCAGGTTGACAAGGTAAACACGTTTGGCTCGGCGCAGAGCCGTCAACGTGGGAGCGAGGAGGACGTGACCGACCCCCACGTACCCCCCCCCCCCACACACCCCTATACCCCCCCCCCCTGCCCCCCCCCTACTCCATCTCCCCAGATCATTAGAGGCAGCACAAACAGAGCCATTAAAGGCAGCAGCTTTTCTCAAATTAGACCACTAAACACAGGCATTATGCTCCAGCAATGTCTCCATGTCTACATCAATACAACGAGGTGTGAGAGATATTCTTTACAATCAGGTCCAATTTAAATGCTAATGATGCTCGGTACACATCTGAGGACAAGGGGAAAAAACACAGAAAACGTCTCTACGTGTCTCAACACAGAAAACATCTTCCCTGTCTTTCCGTGTCCCCAACAAGCACTTGAATGGTCTGGCTGACAGATGAATAATGCTTCAGCATCCATTTTAACTCTAGTTTCTTTTTGCTTTTGTTATTTAAAATCAACAACAAACACAACATCTCTTCCTCACATGCTTTGCACTGCATAGTACACACACACACACAAATGCACACCACACACACACACACACACACACACACACACACACACACACACACACACACACACACACACACACACACACACACACACACACGCACGCACACACACACACACACACACACACACACACACACACACACACACACACACACACACACACACACACACACACACACACACACACACACACACACACACACACACACACACGCACACACACACACACACACACACACACACACACACACACACACACACACACACACACACACGCACGCCCACGCACGCACACACACACACACACACACACACACACACACACACACGCACACGCACGCACACACACACACACACACACACACACACACACACACACACACACACACACGCACACACACAGACACACACACACATCCTGTTGACATGGTGGATTCAGGAGCAGAGAGGGTACTCACAGCAGTTGTAGGGAGACCAGGCCATCAAACAGCCCCTTGGGGATCTCAGCAATTTTGTTTCCATACAGTACCCTGTGGGCACACAGATGCAGCTAAATCACCTCAGCAGGAAGCGTGTGTCAGTGCGTGTGTCAGCGTTCACATGTGTGTGTGTTTCATATGTGACCAACTCATAATTTTTGTAAAAACTTTCCACATTTTCCACATTATCAGTGTGAGTAGTGAACATGTGTGTGTTCACCATCTCACGTGTGTTGTCTGTGACTCCAGCCCGTGCAAACAGCCCACATAGTATGTGTGAATGGATGAGGGGCTTATGGAGGGCGGGGCTTGTCTCTGCCGCATTATGTGTTAATGGATGAGGAAGGTGTAGAGGGCGGGGCTTGTATCTGACCCAGTATGTGTGAATGGATGAGGAGGGTATGGAGGGCGGGGCTTGTATCTGACCCAGTATGTGTGAATGGATGAGGAGGGTATGGAGGGTGGGGCTTGTATCTGACCCAGTATGTGTGAATGGATGAGGAGGGTATGGAGGGCGGGGCTTGTATCTGACCCAGTATGTGTGAATGGATGAAGAGGGTATGGAGGGCGGGGCTTGTATCTGACCCAGTATGTGTGAATGGATGAAGAGGGAATGGAGGGCGGGGCTTGTATCTGACCCAGTATGTGTGAATGGATGAAGAGGGTATGGAGGGCGGGGCTTGTATCTGACCCAGTATGTGTGAATGGATGAGGAGGGTATGGAGGGCGGGGCTTGTATCTGACCCAGTATGTGTGAATGGATGAGGAGGGTATGGAGGGCGGGGCTTGTATCTGACCCAGTATGTGTGAATGGATGAGGAGGGTATGGAGGGCGGGGCTTGTCTGTGATTGTAGCAGCATGGCTCATACAGGCTTCTCTGTCTAAGGTCCTTGTTCAGGTCATATAAATGAAAATTGTCTCTTACACTGACAAAATATTTGTTGCAGCAGTTGACAGTCAGCATACACACAAACACGCATCCTCTACCAGGCTATCTGCACAGTTCTGCCCCCTCTGGGGTGGCCTGTGTACTAGCTGACCACGCCTGGCGGGTGCCGTCCTGCACCAGGGCTGCGGGACAGTAAAGCAGGACCAGGTCTGTGTCCCGCACCGCATGCTCTGTACCGCCGGTCCACCCCGCCACTCCTGGGTTATTACACAGTGCTGACATGTGCTGGACACACATAGCGGTGTGTGTGGGTGTGTGTGGGTGTGTGTGCGTGTGTGTGGGTGTGTGAGGACACTTACAGTGAGGTGAGGGACCGCAGGCCGCTGAAGGCGTCGCCAGCGATGTCGGAAATCTGATTCTTGCTCAGATCTCTGAAAAGCAGACAGGGACATTCAGACCCATCAGAGCCGCCTCCCCTTTACAGAACGAGCTCAGACATAAAAACAGGAGCACTATGGTAAAAAGTGTCGCCCGCACAAGCCCCTCGCTGACCCGACCCCACAGAGCCGACCCGGGGGAGCACGGGCTCGGCAGGGCGGCCTGGACCCGGTGCTGCCTGTACTCACATTCGTTTCAGCTTCTTGTACGGCGAGAACGCTCCGGCCGCGATGCTTTTGATCAGGTTCTGCTCCAGACGGCTGCACACAAAACAGGTTCATACGTAAACGCTGCTGTCGTAACAACAACATGTAGCCATGAAGCTGGTACTCTGCAGGAGTATAGGAGTACAGGAGTATAGGAGTATAGGAGTACAGGAGTATAGGAGTATAGGAGTATAGGAGTATAGGAGTATAGGAGTATAGGAGTATAGGAGTATAGGAGTATAGGAGTATAGGAGTATAGGAGTATAGGAGTATAGGAGTATAGGAGTATAGGAGTACAGGAGTATAGGAGTATAGGAGTATAGGAGTACAGGAGTATAGGAGTATAGGAGTATAGGAGTATAGGAGTATAGGAGTATAGGAGTACAGGAGTATAGGAGTATAGGACTATAGGAGTATAGGAGTACAGGAGTATAGGAGTACAGGAGTATAGGAGTATAGGAGTATAGGAGTATAGGAGTATAGGAGTATAGGAGTACAGGAGTATAGGAGTATAGGAGTATAGGAGTATAGGAGTATAGGAGTACAGGAGTATAGGAGTATAGGAGTATAGGAGTATAGGAGTACAGGAGTATAGGAGTATAGGAGTATAGGAGAGTACAGGAGTATAGGAGTATAGGGAGTATAGGAGTATAGGAGTATAGGAGTATATAGGAGTATAGGAGTATAGGAGTACAGGAGTATAGGAGTATAGGACTATAGGAGTATAGGAGTACAGGAGTATAGGAGTAGACTGTGTCACAACCTCCTGTCCTCCTGTCTCTCTCCACCACTGTCCCCCTCTGTCCCATCATCATCCCCCCCCCGCAGGAACATGAATCCAACGATCTGCTGGCCAGTCTAATCCGGCCCATGGCCTGACACGCCTCTGTCCCATCGAACAGGCTGCGGTCGAACTTCCTGCGGAGCTTGACGGAGGCCCCGCCTCCTTCTCCTTTAATTAGGGCGATTTGTTTAGGGGCACGTGTGCTGCTCGCGCCCGCCCGCCCGCCCTCCCGCCTGCTGGGCTCATTTGTCATGCAAAGGTCGCGTGGTATTGGCAGGAGGTGCGGGACCAGGAGCGGCACATATCAGGACAATTACGCAGCTGTCCTCCAGTGCAAACAAGGGCCCCACGATCGATATGTACATCACATCCCTGCACTGAGGAGACGGTTCTCATGCAGGCACAGGAAAACCCTATCAGCCTGGGGCAAGGCACACTGACACACACACACACACACACACTTATACATGCTGACACACACACACACACACACACACACACACTTATACATGCTGACACACACACACACACACACACACACACACACTTATACATGCTGACACACACACACACACACACACACACACACTTATACATGCTGACACACGCTGACACACACACACACACACACACACACACGCTGACACACACACACACACACTCACACGCTGACACACACACACACACACACACACACACACACACACACATGCACGCATGCACACACACACACACACACACACACACACACACTCATGCACGCATGCACACACACACACACACGTGCGCGTGCGGGCGCACACACACACACACACACACAGATGCACACTGTTGCTGTCAAGGACTGCAGTGATTATTCTTCAGGTGTGTGAGTGCATCAGTGTTTAACTGTATTGTGGTCTGCCATTATGGCTTCAGTAAATACTTAATAATAATTATAAGTACTTTATTGAAAACCCTAAAAAAACAACACAAACTAAACATTTTTCATGCCATCATACTATGGACACAAACATGTTAATTATTATAGCACCTTGGTTATGAGCACACACACACACACACACACACACTGCATGCGTGTACACGGCTGCGTACTGCACACACACGCCTAGCTGACAATCTCCCTTTTACAGTTAAGGTCCCTGCAGACTTGCTGATCAGAATGGACCTCGTCTCATTTTTACCTGACTCTCGTATAATTGCCCTGAACTAGGGGGGTGAGAGGTGGGGGTGTTTGTGGGGAGGTGGAGGAGCCCCACCAACTCAGGCCAGAGGGCCGCGTGGCTCAGAGCAGAGCTGCCACCCTACGCTAATGGGGCTGTGAGCGGCGGGGGGGGTGTGACAGAGAAGACCAGGTGAAAGACCAGTGAAAGGGGGAGTGGGAGAGAGGACGCTAAGATAAGGAGACAGACCAGGAAATGGACAGAGAGAGAAGGACGTGTGGAGATAAGGATGGAGAAGCCAGGAGGGAGGAGGAGATGAAGGAGTAGGAGGAGGAGGCTCGGAACGGCGGCTGAGAGGCGAAGCGTTTCGAGCCCCCTGATCTGATTGGACGGGACAGCTCACATTTCCACGATGCCCTCGGGCAGGTTGGCTGGGATCTCCGCCAGGCCCTTCCTCCTGCAGTCCACGATGTTGTTGTTGCAGGTGCAGCTTGCGGGGCAGACGGAGGCCTGGGGACTGCAGGGCCTCGGCTCGGCCTGAACAGGACCTACCACGCCGTGAAACACGCCGCAAATCAGCGCAAGACCCCCACACATCCCTCACGCCAGAGCGACACAAACGTGGAGAAAACAGCCTCCATTATGGGAGTGAGTTCGTACCAAATCCGCAATGCCAGAGCTAACATCGTAACCATGGCAAGCCAGCCTGACGTTTGTGTAAATGAATGACAGCTGTGCTACAACGTGATTCCTGCATTCAATAAGTTACATAAGTGCGTTTACTTTTTTTTTTTACGTTTTAGTCTTTTTACTGTGTTACTGGTTACTGGCTGAGAAATGGCTGTCTTCCTGACTATTGTGGATTGCTGTTTACCTGTTGGAGTATATTCGTTGGTAAATGTTTAGAAGGAGGCAGAACAGGCTTAATTAACAACATATGCACGTGAATATTTTCTCCAATTAGAGAACACAAAACAATATAAGGAAAAGAAGACATTTAGTTATTTCTATGGCTAATGAAGGTTATTTTATTCCTCATTTGAAGTACATTCCTAAACTTTGAGGCAATTTTTCGGTGCCAAGATTACTGATGAGTAAAACAGCAGTTTTCAGTCACATTGAATGATTTCGTGTGTGTGTGTATGTGTGCGTGTGTGTGTGCCACACCTGTACAGATGAATTCTCTCTTCTGTACATCAGGGACGTTGAGTCCTCTCATGTGGGTCGGAGACATACACTGTGTGAAAGGGGCCAACCCCCTCCTCTGCCGCAGCCAATCAGAGAGCCAGGACAGGTGGCAGTCGCAGTGCAGGTTGTTTGAGTGCAGACGCCTGGAGAGAGAGAGAGAGAGGGAGGGAGGGAGAGAGAGAGAGGGAGAGAGAGAGGGAGAGAGAGAGAAGCAGAGGGAGGTGAAGCAAACAGTGAAACAAAGACAAGAAAAGAGAGAGCATTAAAGGAGCATTAAAGGTAAGAGCGGAACAGATAAAGATGTAAAATGCTTGAGAAGCGATTCTTATTTCTGGGGTTGTCTAGGTAAATGAGGAATCATTGAGCAGTGTTTAATCAATGAAGGAAATCTATATATCCACCATAGAGATACTGAAGCCTGCAGTTTTATGCACTAAACAGCTTGCAGGGGCATTTGATCAAACTGCCCTTTGACTGCCCACGTGGAGGTCAAAGAGAATGTCGCAGCTCCACCAATCAGAACCAGGAGACACTATCTGCGGAAAAGTTTCAAAACGGAAGCAACCGTTGTGTGTCCGGTCTGTGCCTCTCCACAAATGTGACGGAGCATTAGCTGCGTTAGCGCAGCTCCACGACTCTCCAGCACATTAGCGCCGTGGTGCAGCTCCTGCAGGTCCCTGGAGGAACACGTTCCAACACGTTCACTTTGTCAAGGTCTCCACCAATATGGCAGCGATCCCAATGCAGCCGCTCTGTGTAATATCTACGTCTCACGGACCATTACACAGAGGGGGTGGGGTGTGTGTGTGTGCATGTGCGTGGGGGGGGGTAAGAAGCAGTGTCAGCAGATCTGCGAGAATCACGGCACCCTTTACAAAAGACCAGGCGGGACATAATACGGAGAAGTCCCGCTGGGGGCACACACAGGCTGGGAGGCAGCAGGACTGCGGGACCCCATGGAGCTTCTGCCATTGTAAATCCGGTTTCCTGCTTTCCCGCCGCTCCGGATTAATTACAGACGAGCGGGATTAGGGGTGAGGACACGCGGCAGCACCTGGCTGTGTTCTGAAGCTCGTGGGGGGCGTCTGCCTCACCTGCCCTCCCAGCTCCCACAGAGAGGGCGGATCGGAACACCCGGACCATCGACCCGCATCCACGGAAAATGAGTGCTCATCTAACAGCAGGAGTCGCCCCTTTTTATTTGGCCGATCTATTGAATGGCGAGCAACATAGTGCTGTATCATTTGATCTAATTGAATGGTTGCTGCGTGGAGATAGTGAGGGTGGAGGAGGGGTGGAGAGGGTGGGGTGGAGAGGGTGGGGGGGGGACTGGGTTATTTCACCAGGGCCCCAGAGCCATCCTCCATCCAAATAAAAAGGATTACAGACATCACTAAACATTTGATTTAATAAGTTGTTTTTACGAGAAACAAATTCAATACTGAGATCTCAGGGATATTAGAGGCTGAAAAATTCAATACACAGGAAGTGGGGTTCAGGGCTGGCCTCACTGCGGATAATTCAATACAGCCAGGGGGAGGGGGGGGCACCGGGTCTGGGCGGCCCAGAGTCAGCAAATTCGATCCCACGCGTAGGGGCGGAGCTGTCCGCCGGTGTGACGGATGGGATCGTGGCCAGGCTGCTCGGCCGTGGAGGAGGGAGGTGCGGGAGGCTCCAGGTCCCCAGGGACGGTGCAGGCGCAGGGGGGAACAGCAGCTCCAGACTCCCCCGAGTGTCCGCGCAGCGCCTCGGTCTGGGGGCCCAGGGCACAACCAGTGTTTACCGCTGACATGCTGGACCCTGCTGCTGTAGCACACGCTAATCATGAGGGACGCTAGCCTGATCTCACGCTAACACGCAGACCCTGCACAGATGGGATCCATCCAGGCGTGGTTAGCTCGCTGCTGAGATACTTGTATCGGTTATGGTTTGGGTCCGACAGCGCAAAAGCTGTGTAGTGACACGGGTTTGGACCGGAGGCTTCGCCAGCATCGACCGTTGCGTCTCCAGCCTTGGAAAACTGCACGGCATCACCGTGGAGACACGCGAGGGCGCCACAGAGACGGACATTACGTGTGCCGCGTACCACAGAGATACGAAACATTCCCGCCAAGAAGTCGACATGGAGGCCGTAACATGGCACACCCATTTCCGCCCCGCTAACCTGCGCTGCGTTGCCGTGGAGAAGAGGGCGGTACTCACAGGGTTCGTAGCTTGGGCATGTGGTTGAAGCTGGACAGTGGGAGGAGTGTGATGTTGTTGTTGTTGAGAGTGCTGTAAGGAAAGAGAGGGAACAGATCAGATGACCCCATCCACCCCACACAACCTCATGTGTGTGTGTGTGTGTGTGTGTGTGTGTGTGTTTGTGTGTTTGTGTGTGTGTGTGTGTATGTGTGTGTGTGTGTGTGTGTGTGTGTGTGTATGTGCTGTATGTGAGCTGTGTGAACTCTGAGTGTGTGTGTGTTTGTGTGTGAACTGTGCTAACAGCACTGGCGTGTATGCGGCGTAAGAACGGCCTGAGCCAACAGCAGGACATAATCGGCTTTAAGGAGCTGGACGCAGACTCCTCCCCGCTGGACGCAGACTCCTCCCCGCTGGACGCAGACTCCTCCCCGCTAGCCTGCTAGCTGCCTTAGCCTTAGCCTGCTAGCTGCCTTAGCCTTAGACTTAGCCTGCTAGCTGCCTTAATCTCGCCAGGCAACCCATGCCATGCTTCACACACACACACACACACACACACACACACACGCACACACACACACACACACACACACACACACACACACACACACACACACACACACACACACACACACACACACACACACACACACACACACACACACACACACACACACCACACACACACACACACACACACACACACACACACACACACACACACACGCACACACGAACACACACACACAGGCACACGCACACACACAAAAATCACGCAAACGAGAGAAAAAGCGGATCCCTCTAAAACATCACATTCCTGCGGAACTTTTAATGACGATCTTAATATTTATTTTGGCAGGGGCCCGTAGCTCAGCACTCTATGAAGACCGAGGGAGAGAAAGGAAGGAAGAAAAAAACATCTAAACGCCATGGAAAATTACTGTTATTCCACACCAATATTACATGCAGGGAGGTGGAATCACCCCGTTTGCATGGAACCGACCCCCCACATCCCTCCTGCCAGGGAGGGCCATGCGATCCTCCCCCCAGCAGCGCCTCCTGCTCCTCTGCACGGAGCTGGGGTGAAGAGAGGGGGGTGGGGGTGTGGGGGGGCAGCTTAAGGGCGGAGCAGCTTACTGTAGGCTGCATGACTACAGCTCTGGCGTATGGGGACGGGGGGGCCCGTGCCCTGACAGGCCGCCACTTACCCACGAGGCCTGGGCACCTCCAACAGGGACCGAGGGTGGTTGTTATTCTTTAGCTGTGATAGACTGAGGTGAGCGAGAAGATAAACCACCCACACATAAGGGCTGAGAGGCAGCAAAAGTACTGAGAAATAGTACTGAAGAATGAGTAAACACTGAGGATGGGTAAATGTACTGAGGATGGGTAAATGTACTGAGGACTGGGTAAAAGTACTGAGGACTGGATAATTGTACTGAGGATGGGTAAAGATGGGTAAATGTACTGAGGATGGGTAAATGTACTGAGGATGGGTAAAGATGGGTAAATGTACTGAGGATGTGGAAATGTACTGAGGATGGGTAAATGTACTGAGGATATGAAAATGTACTGAGGATGGGTAAATGTACTGAGGATGTGGAAATGTACTGAGGATGGGTAAATGTACTGAGGATGTGGAAATGTACTGAGGATGTGAAAATGTACTGAGGATGGGTAAATGTACTGAGGATGGGTAAATGTACTGAGGATGTGGAAATGTACTGAGGATGTGAAAATGTACTGAGGATGGGTAAATGTACTGAGGATGGGTAAATGTACTGAGGATATGGAAATGTACTGAGGATGTGGAAATGTACTGAGGATGGGTAAATGTACTGAGGATGGGTAAATGTACTGAGGATGGGTAAATGTACTGAGGATGGGTAAATGTACTGAGGATGTGGAAATGTACTGAGGATGGGTAAATGTACTGAGGATGGGTAAATGTACTGAGGATGGGTAAATGTACTAAATGTACTGAGGATATGGAAATGTACTGAGGATGTGGAAATGTACTGAGGATGGGTAAATGTACTGAGGATGGGTAAATGTACTGAGGATGGGTAAAGGCAGCCAATGAGCAATAATGAGAAAGCAATAAGGCAGGTGCTGAAGTGTGTCTACTAGCCCCTGCAAACAGCAGAACTGCCCTCTCACTCTAACAGCAGAACTGCCCTCTCGCTCTAACAGCAGAACTGCCCTCTCACTCTAACAGCAGAACTGCCCTCTCGCTCTAACAGCAGAACTGCCCTCTTGCTCTAACAGCAGAACTGCCCTCTCGCTCATCCATATTTCAATCGGACAGTTTCCAAGAAAAAAAAAATGCTGTGTATAAATAATATTTTCTGGGTTTTGCACCCCAAGCCACAGTGAGAGAAGCTCAGCTTGACCCCACATGTGATTCATAACGAGAGAGATGACCTTCCTGACCTCAGCAGGCATTAGAGTGTGTGAGTGTGTGCAGCGGTTCATACTGAGCCTGTGTATGTATCCCATCACTTTATTCTGCATGACTCTGGTGACTAAGTTGCAATGACAAAGTGATATGATGCTCTGGGCTTGTGCAAATAAGCACAATAAAATGGCATGCGGGTCTAGCGTGGGGCCACGTGGCAGTTATAGCCCCCTGTAGCGCCCCTGCTCTCCGTTTAATAAGGATATCCATCTGTCCTGTCGGTCTCTCAGAGGCGGATCGTGAATGTAAAAATTCTAGAGCAAATCTTACTGCGGGAAGAGCGACCGAGAATCCCACCTGCTCTCCGGAGGACCAACGATCACGCTTAAATCAAATCAAATCAAAGTCAACACTCCTGGCCAATAGCACGCTGAGAAACGGGACAGTTTGGTGGTCATCGGTAAGGCTCTATCAGCGCGGAGGTCAATACGACGGAGGAGTTGTTAGTCGCTTAGTTGTGGAACCTTCCAGTGGCAAGGGGGCCTGCTGGACAGGATGCTTTTCTTTCTTTCATTCTTTCTTTTTCTTGGGTTTCTCTTTCTTTCCTCGGCTATGTCAAGAAAGCTTTCCCACAGTCAGAAGGCCAGTACAGGGGTCTCGAGTGCCCTCAGCGCTTCTTCAGTCCCTCATTAGAGGAGCTCAGAGAGGTCCAGGATATGGCCCTCTTATAGGGGCTGGAATAAGAGGGGTGCTGTTGTGGGGAGCAGGGAATTCTGGGGGACAGCAAGAGAAAAGAGAAAAAGAGAGAGAAGAAGAATGCACCAGTGCACCCTGACTCACACACACACATGCACACGCACACGCAATGCGACATGCTAGGCTCATCAGCCTGTGTGGGCACGTGGCTGCATGCGGAGGTGCTGGGGCTCTCCTGCACCTCCCGCCCCTTAGCACCTCCCCCTAGGGCAGAGGGAGGAGGGAGGAGCCTGGTTGTGCCCCAACGGGAGGAGCAACGTTTCCCACGGGCCTCACACTACAATACCCACCAGGCACTGAAATGTGGGACACATGGGGGGGGGTGTTACTACCATCCTCTTCACCTTCATCACCTCATGCTGCCAAACCGGAGGGTGGAGCTAGATCCCAGGATGTGCCGTCTTGCCTCACAGTCACTTGCACAACCACCATCCCCAACTTTCGCCTGTGTTTTGCTAAGCGCCGATGGAGCGGCTTCAGCACGGAGCCACAATCAGATGTTACTCCGCTAATTCAAATAAACCCTGTGAGCATAAACAGCGGCGTAACATGATGTACCGTGCAAAATCCCACACATGTGGTTTGTGTCTAAGTGCAGGATTATTGGACACAAGAAAGACTGAAACAACACTGGGCTCTTGGCTTTTCAAAAGAAAAGCCCTGGTTCTCATCTGAGGGGAGGCATGCTTTGCATTTGGGGCAAAAAAAACAAAAAAAACATAAAAGTCCCCTTGGAGAGGATTGGAGAGGAAAGCTGGGAACAGTCCAGGCAGGGGGGGGGGGGGGCGAGCCGAGCGAACAGGTACACCAGCTGAGACGGACGTGCTTCTGCAGCCCTTGATGAGGCCATTACATCTTAAATGAGGACAGATTGGATTGAAGCTGTTCCCTCTCCCTCTTCCTCTTCACTCCTCCTGCTCTCGCCCGGCCGCCCAGGAGCAAATGATTAATCGCACGCACGCCTCTGTCCAACCGCGTGGTCCATCCCCACCCCCGACCCACAAGCCCCCGCCCCCCGCACCCCTCCTAATGCCCCGGCAGAGACGGAACGGAGATAAGGCCGGTGGGGGCCGTGCACGGTGGCAAAGGCAATTTCCTGCGCAGGGAGGTACTGTTTGGGATCTGATGACGTATCCCAGCCTCTCTCCCCTCCGCTAATCTATTCACTCATTTAGCTACAGGCCTCCCCTTGCCACTCACCTCACTATTGTCTGTCGCATAAAGCCTCTATTGGCTGAAAGGCAACCTTTCAATTAGGCCGGCCAGAAGTAAGACTGATTTGTCCTGTGGGAGGCAGACTGGAGTTGGAAATTAAAGATGCATGGAATATCTGATTTGCAGCGAATCTCAGCTCCACTCGGTGTCTTGCTCTCTCTCCTCTTCCTCTCCTTCGACCGCAGAGGGACCATCACTCTCTAACGACCGGCGGCGAGAGCATTAGGCAGAGCAGAACAGAGCTAATGTTTTTTACATAGGCTCTGAGGTCAGAAATTATTAGTGGGACCATAAAAGACTTTTTAAAAAAGGAGTGAGAAATGGAACAAGAGTCACTCCAGCTGCTGCTGAAGGAGGTTCGCTGTGGAGGTCGAAGCGGCAGGCTGCCCCAGCAGGGCCGTGAGCACAGACAAACGTGAGAAATGCCGCACGCCGACAACATTCGGGGTCACGAGTGTCCCGTCTCGCCGCAGAAGCGCGAGAGCTCCTCCCCATCGCTACGCTTCACGCTGACCGCGGAGATCACCGCCCTCGCGCGCTTTCTCACCGAGATCGACTTCTGAAGCCAACATTCGCTCTAACAATCCATGGGGAATACATGGAAGACTTGGAGATGAACAGTCACATCCGAACACCCCCGCGCGACCCCGCCCCGCCCTGCGGTAATTTGCCGTGCTAATGGGCTGCGTGTGAAAGAGCCGCTCTAAACAAAGGGATGAAAACATCATTAAATTATGCTCACGGTTCACAGTGCATCTGCTCCATCAAAAGGGGAGGAATGCCTCTGGTGTAGCGCCGTGCCGCTGGTGGAAGGGGTCTGCTCAGAGTGTGGACGTCCCGCTGGGCCCTGGAGCCCACGCCAGCTCAGCAGACCCAGCCGGGTCCAGCCGGGTCCAGCCGGGTCCAGCCGGGTCCGGCCGGGTCCAGCCGGGTCCAGCGGAGCGCCGTGTGCCAAGCTGTCATGGAAATGCTGGGCGCACAACCTGACGAACCACAGCGCTGGGCAGGACAAGGAGGACTGAAGCCGCGTTTCTCTTATCGCTGCATGGTGGGAGGGAAAGTCACCTTCAGCGCTCGCCTCCCAAGCGCCTCTCCACTCTCCTCCTCATGAAAAAATCACGCAGCCTGCCTGGCCAAACATTTCCCATGATTTGACATTTCGTTGGGAGCTAGGATTTTCTGTACAAAAGTGGTTATAAAATATGCAGACGTCCCAGTGCTCCACAGAGTGGTGAGTGTGTGTGTGTGTGTGTGTGTGTGTGTGTCTGTGCACGAGCCAGACTGAAACCTCGGGGCAGTTTCTCAAATAACCACAGCACTGGAAATTCACCCTTTGTCATTTTTGCTCCCTCTAAAATCCATTTTTAACATCATGAAACTTTCCTTTGAAAGTCCCATTAAAATGTGCAGACGGATATGAGACGGATGTCAACAGTACAACAGCATTGACTCACAGTCCCACACAGTGGCGTCTATGGGCTGCTCATTACAAATGTATAATAATACAATATAATGACTTACAATAACACCATATAATCACTTAAAATATCACTATGTAATAATATCACTACAAACAAAGCACTCAGTTTGAATCCATGGCAAACACAAGCACTTGTTTCTGTCAGTGAGCTGCCCTCTCTGAAAACAAACCCCCGTTCTGACTGAATATAAATATTTGGTAAGAAAGTCTGTCCTTTCTGTTAGAGACGCCTGTTCCACCAACACGGGGGGATTATTCTGCCTTGCACTGATCCTGCAATCCCAGCACAGATTACAGCTTCTATTTTACCCATAAGGCACAGTTTTATAAGGAGTCACCTACACTCGTTTTGAAACTCTTACTAACTCAGGCTCGTCTTAAAAAAAATAAGTGTTTTTACGTGCGTGACTATCGCTGAGTACTGTACTTATGATATTTTTTTTCTGTGCATCGATGTCTTGTTGATAGTATCCAGAATATAACATTGTGGCAATACGCACTGTAATTGATCAAATGTTTCTCAGGAACACACCTGACATGAAATGGCACATGGCTAGAATATGGTTGCTGTAGAAAGATCCATCAGGAAGGTCAATGGAGCCATGAATGACAATTTCATCATCGAGATAAAATGAGATTTTTTTAAAGATAAATGCCCTACAAGGGTCTGCGGTCTGACAATGAGCGCTACATCAGCGCTGGCAGTGAGGGCTATCAGGCACAAGATGGAAGATCCCTGTCTCATCAGAGATGAAGAAAAGGGAAATCTAAAACTCAATGTGAAATACTGACTAATATGAATATGCTTATGCACACAGACCAGTGCCTAATGAATCCGTTTTGGCAGAGCTGTGGGCCAAGCTGTAGACTGATGTCCCCCCCCCTCCCCATCCCTCCCTCTCTCTCTCATTCTCTATCTCTCTCTCCCTCCCTCCCTCCCTCCCTCCCTCAGGGAAGTTCTTTACTCGTTAGTGTGCTGGACGCGGTTCCTTCGTCAGTCCATTGGAATGCGAGGTGCGTCTCTTGGCTTGTTCGGCTCGGGGACAGATAGCTTTGAAGTCATTAGTTCGGTCATTAGTACATTTATGTTAAATATTCATTGTAATTCATCACCAGAACGGGCCCCTCGTTTATTCTCCGTGGTGTAGCGACACTCCGCCGAACGCTGAATATGAGTACGGACGATGAGACGTGACGTCCCGCACTGTCCTGCTCCTGCTGGACTTTCCCGCTGGTCGCACGTCTGGGCTGGGACGTCGCGGGTGATCGTCGCTGTGCCAACAAAGGCTGCAGTCTGCTGCATGTACTTGAGATCCTTAAGGCTGCTCGCAATTAGTCCGAGGGATCAGCCCTTCACACCCTCCACATCACAGGGGGCTTTGGCCCAGCGGAGGCCGACAGCTCGCTGTGAGCTCCAGCCGTGGGCTGGGAAAGTCAGGCAGTTTCCCCCACGAGAGGCTCTTCTCATCCTGATACACCAGCGTTACAAAAATCCTTTCACTGTGTTTGTCTATCACCACTATCTAATGCTCTAGACGCCAGGAAGACACAATATGTAATGTAAAACAAATTTTAAAAAATCACTCCGAACCACATTTGTAATTTTCAAAATGAAAATGACACATTTTGTTAGAAAACCACTACAAAGGAAATTTGTCATTTTGTCATTGTCACTTTCCAGCAAGTCATTATCTTTAAACCAGAGTGGCCCTTGACATTTGGCCCTATGCAGCTGCCTGGGTAATTTAGGCTTTAGGGCCGGTTGGCTTTAGGGCCGGTTGGCTTTAGGGCAGGTTGGCTTTAGGGCCGGTTGGCTTTAGGGCAGGTTGGCTTTAAGGCAGTTTGGCTTTAGGGCAGGCTTGGTTTTGCAGTGGTGGAGCTGGGGACACACAGGGTTACAGAGCCGCGGTACTGCCCTCTCATCCGCCGTCCCATAAAGTAGACCCACGACGCCCCCGACGAGGCGTTCCAGCCACACACGCTCCTCCTCGGCTGTTTAATTACACGTCACAGGCGATATTGCTTCCTGGCTCGCCGGCCCAGTCTGAAATTCTGCATGAGCAGGCGTGCAGACCAGCAATTACAGTACACTGGGTTAACACATCATGATTGGCTGATCCTCCACGCCGCCGCGGCCCGCGTGGACGGATGGTTCAGGCGGTGGGGGAGCAGAGTGCGTATTCATATTCCTCTGTTCTCCATGGCTGGGCATTTGGTAATGGGCTCTGGTGGAGTCTGAGGATGTTCTGTATTATTAATGAAAATTGATTGCTGACTCGCTCACACTCTTCCCATCATGTGCTTCAGGTTTTCTCCTCTCCTTTTCTCTTTCTCTTCTCCTTTTCTCTTTCTTTTCTCCTTTTCTCTTTCTCTTCTCCTTTTCTCTCCTCCTTGGCTGTTTTCTCCTGACGAGGCCATTTAAGGCTTCCGAGCCTTTGGCTGGTGGTCTGAGGAGATTCTCCCTCTCCGCTGTGTTCACCTTCCGCACTCACCTCCTTCCTCATCGCCTGACGTCTCGCTCTTGTTCCCGTCTCCATCTACCCCCCTATCTACCCCCCCATCTACCCCCCCATTCCAGCAGAGTGCTCCCCCAGTTTCTCCCAATTCAACCAGTCCTCAATAACACTTTAAAAACTTCTGCCTGGCTAATGGTGATGGATGGCAGAGTCCCGTGCCGTCTCCCACCCCGGGGACAAGGATAAATGGACATTGCTGGTTCGGGGGACGATGCTGACAGTTAGCACCCTGCAACCAGCCTGACATACGGGACTGCAGTGTCTCCTGCTCTCTTTCTCCATCTATCTCTTTTTCTCTCTCCGTCTCTCTCTCCCTCGTTCCTGTTGTGTGGATTAGAGCACAGGTGTCTTCTTCTCTGCTATCGAAGCAACGTCACTGTCTAGGAACAGACTCCAACCCCAGACAGAATCCTCAGTGTGCGGTCTGAGCTAGTGCGGCTTCTAGAGGTTACATGATAGGATCACCCTGCCAACAGGAAGAGGAGCTCAGTGGAGTCGCTAGCCGCTCTCTGCCCCCACGCTAAGCGCCCAGGGGTCTACGGCTCAGCGTATGCAGCAAGAACCACCACCGGGATTCTCTACAGGACACGAGACGCACACACGTGCGGACGCAGGAGTGGAGCTGCACTTTCAACAACGAAGCGCTTTACGCACACGGCCACAACAGCAGGAAAAGTGTGTGGAAGCTCCGTCCTGTGCGGAGACGGCGGTGTGGAGACACAATGCAGCAGAGGACGACAAACAAGCAACTTTCCCTGTCGCACAATCATTACAGCAAAACGCACACACACACACACACACACACTCGAGCACGAACACACACACACACACACACACGGCGGTGGCAACAGATTGGACAGGGTGATGCCGGCACCGGTACTGTGGCGCAGGTCCACGGCACTTTCGCGCTGCACACACACACTTTGTCCTTCGAGGACAGTCAAAGCGATACACACGCGCGCATACACAAACGCGTACAGCCCCAGACAGACAGAGAAGGAAGAGGGAGCGTTGAAGTGAGACACTAACAGGAGAGAAGGGAGGAAAAGAGAGGAGAGGAGAGAAGGGAGGAGAGGAGAGAAGGGAGGGGGACTCACAGGATCTCCAGATCGCGTAGCGCTCGGAAGGCTCCATCTTCGATGCAGCTGATGTGGTTGCTGTCCAGTTGCCTGCAGATGAGAGACAGGAGTCAGCAGCAGGTCTGCAGACAAGCGGGTGGGGGCTGGGGGAGGGGGATAGAGGGTGGAGGGGGGGTAGGGGGTGGAGGGAGAGTGGTGGTGGTGGTGGTGGTGGGGCTGCAGGAGGAGCACAGACACACCAGCACACAGACACAGCGAGCTCTCACCTCTACTCTCCTCCCTGGAACTGCAGTCAGAGACAAGGACCAAATGGCTAACAGTGGCCTGCTTGGCTATAGCACATCATGCCCCCTCCCCTCTCTCTCCCCCATCTCTCTCTCCCTCTCTCTCCCTCTCCCTCTCTCTCTCCTTCTCTCTAACTCTCTCTCTCTCCCTCTCACTGCCACATTCCATTTGTCCAGCTATGAGAAACCAAGGGGCACAGAGGTAAAAGAGAGAAAAGAAAGAGAGATGGAAAGGTTAGAGGATAAGAGAAGTCAGTAGTAGTAGTAGAGAGAGAGTGGGAGAGAGAGAATGAGAGAGTGGGAGAGAGAGAATGAGAGAGAGAGAGGGAGAGGGAGAGAGAGAGGGAGAGAGAGAGGGAGAGAGGGAGAGAGAGAGAAAGGGAGATAGAGAGGGAGAAAGGGAGAGAGAGAGGGAGAGAGGTAGTGGGGAGAGAGAGCTGGAGAGAGAGGGAGAGGGAGAGAGGGAGAGAGAGAGGGAGTGGGTGAGGGAGAGAGAGAGGGAGTGGGAGAGAGAGAGAGAGAGAGGGGGAGAGAGAGAGAGAGAGAGGGAGGGAGAGAGGGAGGGAGAGAGGGGGGGAGGGAGAGAGGGAGGGAGAGAGAGAGAGAGAGAGGGAGTGGGGGAGGGGAGCTGTAGGGCAGTAGGAGCTCTGGCCAGGACACTGGCTATAGTGTACAGCCCACCCCGTCTGTCAACTCTCCGTAAATATTAATTGCATTTTCTCTCACTCCCTCTCTCTCTCCCTCTCTTGCTCCCGCCTTTACCGTTCCCTCCATCCATCCTCTCCCCCTCTTTTGCTTTCTTTTTTTAAGTCAGAAAGGGAGTAATTTCATTACATTAGAGCACCCAATCCATTACAAGCTTTTACCGGCTCTGTCACTGAAACAATTTCATTAAAGGCAGGGCTTGGTAAATCAGGAGGGTGCCGGGTGCTGCCGTCCTAGGCGTGCTCCCTACACTCCTCTTCCTCCTCCTCCTCCTCCTTTGACTTTAATTTGAGGGTATAAGTGCCCCCCCCCCCCACACACACACACCCTACCCCTGTTCTTTGGCAAAAAAAGTAAAGATGCATCCGAGACTGTTAAAAAAGGAAACTTCTGACTGTTTTTCCTGAGTCACTGATTAAGCTCATAGCCAGCGGTGTCTCCTCACCTGCCGCACACACAGAGCCTCCTGCCTCTTTGGAGAAGAAGCTAAAACACTCCGGCCAGAACGTCTCCAGCTCTGCACTCCTCTTCCCTAAAACGTGCCTGTCTGCCTCCATAAGGGGGAGGCGTTGGAGTGGCCGTCTGCTACGTCACGCACTAGAGTGCGTGAGACGTGTAAGCGCACGTGTAAGCGCACGTGGAATGGCATTGGGTTCAGAGGTCACTTGGGTTCTGCTTCCAGTCCAGCTCAGATAGGTGATCAGAGGCTGGATCACACTGATGACCTGCGTCTGGGAGGTGAGCAGGTCCAGACTACAGACCCGCTGGTCCCCAGTCCTGTACTGGAGCTGAGCTAAGATGTTGTGTAGTTACCAGTGTGATTGCGCCTAATGCTGAAGTTGAAATGTGCAAGAAAAAATACAAGGGGGGCGGTGGGGTTCATTCATGTACGGCTGACTGCCTTCTGTGTACATGTGTGTGTGATGTCTGTGCGGATGTGTGTGTGTGTGAGAGAGAGAGGTGGAACATCGTGGGGAATGGAAGTCCCAAATTTAATTTCCTTCACTCTAATTACATTGGCCTTTAATCATTGCAGGCGTGAGACGTATTGGCAGCTTGAGGTTCCCGCACTGCCAGTGGTCCATCTGGACAGGGTCAGGAGTCCAGGCTTGGGGTGGGGGTGAGTGGGGGTAGGGGTGTGGAGGTGGGTGGGGGTGTGGGTGGGGGGGTGTGGAGATGGGTGGGGGTGTGGAGTTGGATGGGGTGGAGTGGGGTGGGGTGGAGTTGGGTGTGGAGGTGGGTGGGGGTGTGGAGATGGATGGGGTGGAGTGGGGTGTGGGGTGTGGGGTGGGTGGGGGTGTGGAGATGGGTGGGGTGGAGTGAAGGCTGTGAAAACAGCTGGCACCAACACCAAGAAAAAGAAGATGGTCCTGTGAATCCTGTGGGGGGGTGTTGGTCCTGGACACATACAGCACTGTGCACTGGGGGCAGCCGAGCGTGTGGGGGGGGGGTGGGGGGTGTGGGGGGTAGTTGGGGTCCCTGCTATAGGTGCAGGCTGCGTGCAGCCTCTGGGCTTCCAGGGCCACTCAACTCCCACAGGGCCACAGACCAGCGTGTGTGAAACGCTGAGCTGAAGGCTGGAGGCAGGAGGCAGACACAGCCACTCATGAAACAGGCTCACACACACACACACACACACACACACACACACACACACACACACACACATGAAACAGGCACACACACACACACACACACACACACACACACAGCCAGTCATGAAACCACACACACACACACACACACACACACACACACACATGCACACACACACACACACACACGCAGGCACACACACACACACACACACACACACACACACACACACACACACACACACACACACACACACACACACACACACACACACACGCAGGCACACACACAGACCCACACACAGACACACACATGCAGACACACACACACACACACACACACACACACACACACTGCCAGCACAGCACTCCAGGCAGGGGTACATGGCACCAGGGCTGTTCTTCTTCTTCTTCTTCTTCTTTTACGAGCATCCTGATTAGTGCCTCCCACAATGGGACAGAGACGCATGCGAGTGTGAGTGTGTTGATGCAGTGAGGAGGACGTTGCCACGCCCACAGCCACACCCACATCCACACCTTCGGCCACGCCCCAACACGTCCGTGGTTCCGTCGCAGCACGGGCAAACGCCCCTATTAGACACCCAGCGCCCCACGGACGGCCACGTAAAGACGCCGCTGGGCCTGAGCGTCTGGAGCCAGGGTGGAGCACCAGAGACGAGCGCAGGGTGGAGCACCAGAGACGAGCGCAGGGTGGAGCACCAGAGACGAGCGCAGGGTGGAGCACCAGAGACGAGCGCAGGGTGGAGCACCAGAGACGAGCGCAGGGTGGAGCACCAGAGACGAGCGCAGGGTGGAGCACCAGAGACGAGCGCAGGGTGGAGCCGTCAGGACTGTAACCACAGAGGGAGATCGTGTCCGGGCCAAAAGCCCGTTAGCTGAGGGAGGCAAGCTGATAGCCATATTAGCCTGCTGGCCAATGAGTGAAGAGAGGACTCAGAATGCTGACGCAAGGAAAAGGGCTTAACGATGTGTGAGGAAGGTTAGAAGAGGGGGGGGAGAGGGGGGGGGTTGGATGGAGAGGCAGAGCGAGAGAGGGGGGGTTGGACAGAGAGAGAGAGAGAGAGAGAGAGAGAGAGAGAGAGAGAGAGTCTGGCTTCACAGCCACTCTGAACCACCACTGTAGTCCAGGACATTAAGACGCAGAAACATATGAGAAAATCAATGCTCCCCTGGCCCACAGCCTGGCCATGTGGGGTCGCTCCCCTCTGGGGTCTGGGTAAAAACCAAAGGCATGACTATTTCAGCGATTAGATCGGGAGTCACCTTGGTGCATGCCGAGCTTCCTGGCAGGGGGGTGAAGGGGCAGCAGTAAGGCAGATACGCCTCTCTGCGGCTCCTAACTGCCCCCTTACAGCCCTCTCCCTTGTAGGTGCGGGGCCATACGTGTACCCTGGCACTCTGAACATGTTGGCGCATGGCGTCAGGTTAAAGACGACCTTCCCAACTCTCCACGCATCCGCAGAGAATCGATCAGAAGGGAACTGCACATAACTGTCTCGTGGAAAAATGCAAGAAAAGGGGGACATTTCGAGAAATGGATAATGTGTCCACGTGTGTGTGACAGCGTGGAACGGGTGCAGCGTTTAGGGACTTCACACACACACACACACACACACACACACACACACACACACACACACACACACACACACACACACACACACACACACACACACACACACACACACACACACACACACACACACACACACACACACACACACACACACACACACACACACACACACACACACACACACACACACACACACACACACACACACACACACACACACACACACACACACACACACACACACACACACACACACACACACACACACACACACACACACACACACACACACACACACACACACACACACACACACACACACACACACACACATGCACACACAAACACGCACACACACAAATGCAATTGGCTTGCACAAGCTGACCATCAGCTAATGAAAACGATCGTGTTACCCTTGGATCTCAGAGAAGAGGGAGTCACTACTGCTAGTCTCCCAATATGAAGCCAGTCAGATTGTTCTCAGTTCAGAGTGGCAATAACTACACAGTGCTGGGGCTGTGTGTGCTAATGAAGCAAGTAAGCTCTCTCTCTCTCTCTCTCTCTCTCTCTCCTTCTCCATCTCTCCTCTCTCTCTCTCTCTCCCTTTCTCTCTCTCTCTTTTCTCTTGTCCCCCTCTCTGCTTCTCTTTTAGCCACAAGCTGAAAAAAATCTCACACAAATAACCCGCGTGTCACTCAGCGCTGAGGGTCGAGTGTTTGGGAGGCGTGAGTGGGAACATGGCCGCCGGGCTGCCGGTCCCCAGCGGGGCCGCCCTGACCCCGGAGCCGTCTCTGGAACACGACCCCTGTCAGGCGGGGCAGGGAAGTTTCCAGAATGCTTCCACACAGGCAGGGGGCCAGTGTCGGGCCTCACGCCCCCGCTGACCGCCGACTACAAACAGAGCGGGCGGACACCCCTGCACAGTCTCAGCAGCCACGCCCAGGCGTCCGACGCGGGTTGCGCGCCACGGTGAGCCGGGCTCAGCCCGCCGGAGACGGGGCATGTGGCGTTTGCTGTAGGTGAGAGAGGACACTGGTTGCCCCTCCTGCCCCTGGGGACTCAACCCGAAATCCAGCCAGGACCCATCTGTGGGTTCTTTGTGGCCATTTACGGTCATCTGCTAATTGGGTGAGGACCAGAATGGTAAGCAGGGCTTCTAAATCTGTTACTGAGAGCATAAACTTGTCAAAGTACATTAGGCTAATTGCAAGTGGCTGGTAAGCATCATTCCTGGCAATATCCTGTATACATCTATCTCACTGAGGCGTGCTGATGAACTGATTCTCATGATTGGAAAACTCATGGAGTATTAAGACAAAAGAGGACATGGACTATGGACGTCTCTTGTGTCTCAGAGGAAAAGTGGAGACTCTCTTTCGACTGCTTAGCTAACATTATACTTCCAGTGCTACAAGGATTGGCCAACGTTTTCATTTACTCTGGCTTATTGGAGAGAGACTTTAAATCGTAGTTTCAGGCTGACAGCTGTTTAGACAGGCGTGTATGGAGCATAGCACTTACAGGTTTTTGACAGTGGTGATTCCCCGGAAAGCCTTGCGAGGAATGGCCTGGATCTGGTTTTCACTCAGGTCCCTGCAGAGAGAGAGAGAGAGAGAGAGAGAGAGAGAGAGAGAGAGAGAGAAAGAGGGTGGGGAGGGACATAAAATGTTAGGATATTTGAAGACACTTCACATTTCAGAGGAGCATCTTACACCAGACAGGTGCTGAGATACCCTGGTCTCCCTGAGTGATATGACTATGTTCTGAAGTCCAAAACCAAAATGTTCAGCAGACCATAAATGTCACATACTCCTTTTTTCCTCTGGCCTCTATCAATGTGAATATATATGTATGTGAGTGTGTGTCAAACACACAACATAAAACATCTTTAAAGCCACATACCGCACAAGCCTTTCATTATTCCTAAAGGAAAATGAAATTACATTCGGTTTGTGCAAGACAAGGAAAGAGAAAAGGATCCATTCATACACAAAGACAACGTGGCATTTTGAATGGTCAGTTATGAGCCTAATGATTTTTGACATGTCCCAATGGTTTTGCTTAACTTTATTAAGCTTGTTTGTAGACTCATACCAGCAAATACAATTTGTAAACCAGAATGCAATTACTGGCCATGGAGGAAACAAATGAGATATGGAATATCTGCTGTCTAATCGGAGTGTCTGTCCCACAGTCATGTCTGCAACACACGACGCGGAGAGGCCCCGTGCTCCGGTTAGCCCGCGTGCCCTTGCTACAACCAATTTCACTGATAAACAATCAGGCACGGATCCAGCCTCCCGCGTGCTCTATAATGATGTATCAGCTACAATGCTGCCAGCAATTTCCCCTTATGAGCACTATACAAATATTTATCGGTCTTTCCCCTCCTCGTTCCCACCCTCTAAAACTGGACATGCATTTGTTTTTAGGAACCAAAAAAAACTATTTTACGCGTTGCCAAAAGAGAGCTCTTTTCTGCGAGGATGTCCGTTTTTGATTGGTCTCGAAACCGTTCAACGGCGTTGCGCGTCTTGGCGAGCTAGTGGACTTCTCGCGCTCTGGATACTCGGCGTATTGGACACGAACAGCTTGCTCTTCCGCATATACTTCCATCACTCATAATGGCCCACTTTGACACGCGACAGGGTAGGAAAATGTGCTACCAAACACAAACACTAGAAAACACTCGCAAACGCGGCCTCTAGATTGCTACCGCACTAGTTTCGATGGTGCAATCGCAAAACGGACAGGTGCGCCGCGGACGCGACTGGCATCTCCGCTACGTGTGTTAATTGTGTATGAGAGGCGACGCTGGGCCTCCTCTCCAAACTGACAACACATCCTAGTACGTCGATGCAGTTCTACAGAGAATAAATATTTTATTGTTTTGTTTACTCTGTCGGATTTCCCCCCATTACTCTGACAAAAAGGCAAATTGTTCCAGCCAAATAAGCGCGGATATGAAAAAATATCTCTCACTGCTGCGCTGAAACAACTCACCTCGCCGAAGTGACAGCGAGATGAACTCGCCGGTGCGGGCTGAACACACCACAAGCGATAAACTGAATTAGGTGGCGCTTAATGAATAACGACTTGAAACTCGAAACGGAGGCTATAAAGAGATAATGAAGCTTTATGAGAGAATTTTTATTCCAAGAAAAATAGTGACGCACACAGTGTTCATCTTCTTTGGTCATAGTATTCATCTTCTTTTGTATCAAGATTATCAAGTACAAAGATTTTTTTCATGTATTGTTTATTCATACATTGCACAACCACACTGTCACCAAGGCTACAGTAACCATGCTACAGCCTCGCGATGCACGCGACGTGTGAGCATGCCGGATCTCTCAGCTTCTGTGCACTTTACATAAAGGAGGACACTATTAAGTCTCCTTCACACAAATATCACACGTGTAAAGGGGGGAGTGTATCAGTCTCCCACTTCAGACAATCTGCTTGCAAATTTCATTAATTTTATTTTCCTCTTGCCCTCCTCCTCCTTCAGACTCCCAGGACAGCTGCCGTAAATCTCCTATTGATTCCATTAAAGCCTCCCATGTCCAG
>JAGXOD010000001.1:1740000-1797500 GCA_020368025.1 Brachyhypopomus occidentalis
GGGGATCTGCAGAGCTTCAATTCATCCTGCGGCAGGTCACCGTTGCCACGGAGACCAGGAGCCATGCTGTCCAATTAACTTAGCGACTGGTTGTGCAGGTGCAGATGGTGGTGCGGTGAGAGCTCGTGTGTGTGCTTGTGTGGTTTTTACGCATTTGTGTGTGTGTGTGTGTAAACCTCTGAGAGGGTTTGAGAAACAGATGAGCTCAATGAACAGAGAACGCTCCTCCTTCAGACTGTATGAGCAGTATAAGCTGTGTAGCCACATACAGTACGGCCTCCTCTCAAGGGGAGGAGTCAGAGGGAAGCCCTATGTCCAACAGGAGCAAGTGCACAGGACATGGACACTGGGCGGGGACATGGACACTGGGCGGAGACATGGACACTGGGCGGAGACATGGACACTGGGCGGAGACATGGACAGCATGACCACTTAGAAACAACACACCCACGTCATCTCCTGTGACGCGCCCGGCGTGGGTGAACAGAGATGGTGTGTGAGCCTGTACACACGTATGCATGTGCCACCCACGTCAACCAGCCGCTCTCCACGTCTCCGGGTGGACAGCAGCATGGGAGGACATGTCACCTTTGGACTGACGGAGGACGTCGGCGGGTGCTGGTGGTAGACGTCACCACAACAAGTAAAGATCACATCCGAAGCTCCACCCGAAGACGTACTGCAGCTCGTTCCGTCTGATACTACGGCGTCCGGAGAAAGCACGGTCTGTAAACAAACGTAGAATGCGGCATGCTGGGAAGGGAACAGCGTGGTTTGGTTGCTGCTTGGTTGGCAAATAAGCCTAATCTCTTTATAATGAGCGTAATCCTGTTAGACTCTGTAAATGGTGAACGCCAGGCTAATTGAATGAGGTCCAAAACTGACCTCGCCTGGAAGGATCCTGACTACACCCGCACGCCTGCCTCCTCCAGCAACCCCACCCACACCCCCACCCACCTTGTGCCCTGCTCATACCACACACCTGCCCCACATCATCACACTCCATCACAAACGACAGGATGGCCCTTATTCTCAAGCACTTGCCATTAGCTCACAGTGGGGATGAACAATGGTGCTCTACAAATTACGGTTTAATCCATAGTGCCAAGGAGCATCGCAGCTAAATCTCATAAGTGTTGAGGACAGTTGACATATTTGGGGGGATTTACAGGGGCAGGACGGAGACGGAAACGTCCATGAGCCCCCTGCCACAGGGCCCAGGAAAAGTGAGGCTCTATTGTCAAGTGAGCTTTTCTAGGTCTGTAATTACTCCACATACAAGTGTACGAAGGTCAACACGACACAGTAATTAACGGGTAACCTAACCAGAGAAAACGCTAATTACATCCAGAGAAAGGAAAGGACCTGGTGAGAAAGCTCAGGGCCGAGACCCAGGGGGACCCAATCAGCCAATCACGGCCCTTTAATGTTGGAACTCTGCACCTCCCTCTCCAACACCGGCCACCCATACGCAGATCCAGAACAGAGAAAGACAAACACACAGGTTTCCATTTAGCAACAATTACCTCAGCCCGTAATGTGATTGAAGAGACGTGGACTGTTACTGTAAGCTTCTCCAGGCTACTTCTGTTCAGGCTGCATATCGCGCTCAGTCAAATCTGTAGCCATTTGTGTTATTTCAGACAGGCAGGGTCATCTGTCCCATTACCTCTCAGGTCAGGCAGCGAACGAATGAATTCTTCCCTCTTCTAAGTGCTGAGGGCTTTTCAAGCTCTGTATCTGGTTTCTAACAAGGCACGAGGTCATAGCTGTTGAAATAGACGGAACGACTTGAGTGGGAGAAAGCGCAAATGAGTGATGTGGACAAAATGCAGGTACCGCTTCAACCACAAGATGGCGCCCCCTGGCTTCTCTCAGCCATTCAGCCAGCCAATCAATAAGTTCCTGTCTCCGTGGGTCTGGCAGGGTTGGCCCAGTGCTGCCGGAGCCGTAACGTTTCCCCACGTTTACACGCCGAGCACTGCAAAGCACAGAGGAGTGGGGGAGAGGGGGAGAGGGGAGGAGCAGAGGAGTGGGGGAGAGGGGAGGAGTGGGGGAGAGGGGAGGGAGAGGGGGAGAGGGGAGGAGCAGAGGTGTGGGGGAGAGGGGAGGAGTGGGGGAGAGGGGGGGAGGGGGGGGAGGAGTGGAGAGGGGGGAGGGGAGGAGCAGAGGGTGTGGGGGGAGGGGAGAGGGGGGGAGGGGTGGGGGGGAGGGGAGGTGGGGGGGGGGGAGAGGAGCAGGGGGAGGGGGGGGGGGGGGAGGGGAGCAGGGGGGGAGGGGAGGGTGGGGAAGGGGGGAGAGGGGAGGAGCAGAGGAGGGGGGGGAGGGGAGGAGCAGAGGCAGAGGTGTGAGAGCAGAGGAGTGGGGGAGAGGGGAGGAGCAGAGGAGGGGGGCAGCTGTGCTCCAAAGCACAGCAGATGGAGGGGCAGCAGACAGGAGCATCGGAGGGCAAATCTCTGAACGCACCTTAGCAAAGGACACAGACTTTCCGGAAAGGACGACAAAAACGAACTCGTTTCAGGACACAAACGTGCTTTGCTGTGCACATTTGCTTCTCCTGCTTGTTGCATCATCACCGTCATTGCTCGTTCCTTTTCTCGTCGAGACATTAAAACGTCTCTCTGAGCCCAGCGTTCCCAAAAGCATCCAGAATTCTTAAGAAAACAGTGTGGTTCTCTATAAAGCCTTACCCACAAGCCTGTTCTGCATCATGTTCTGTGATATCATCTCTTCATGAGTTTTAAAACTGGAGTCTTTGGTGTGATGACCACATCTTGCCCTTGCCGTGGCGTACGCTTGCGTAACCTCATAATGACGACCAGCAACAGCCTCCAATGGCGACTTCCATCTAAACACGACGTAGCGGCAGACCAAGCCGTTTCCTGTATGCCGACTCTGGGTTCTGGATTGTTCTCTGGATTGTTCTCTGCCTCCCAGAGCGCCTGTGTCCTCCCTGCTGAGTCTCTGCCCAACTGCTGGATGGTATAACACGATAGAAGTGTGTGTGTATGTGTGTGTGTGGCAGGGATGGGGGGGTTGACTCTCATTTCCTCACCACTTTACCCATAGACAAAGCTACTGCTGTCTGCCCACTATCAGGCGGCTGGAAATAAGATATCAGTGGGGGAGAAAGTCTCCCTGCAGCCTCCACGCGCACCAGAATTAAAATATGCACATGTCACGCAGGAGCACTACGCCCACGACAACAGGAGTCGCAGGGCAGGAAGATTATCACACAATATCATATTAGATTGAGATCTGCAGCATCCCTGGCTGACTCATTTCTGTCACGGTGGGCTTGGCTACACACACACACACACACACACACACACACACACACACACACCATCCTCTGGATTGTTTCCATTATGGGTGCCACTGAGAGGGGCCTCGGTTGCCAGGCTGTGATGTGTAAACTGCTTCCTGAGATTAGTGTCGAAACTCAATTTGCCCCAGTGCCCCCAAACCACCCCCCACCCAACACCCCTCACTGCCCCTCCCCCATGACAGCCCAAGCATCCTTTCTTCCTGGGTAAGTGGAGGTGTGTGAAGGCACAGGCAAGCAGTGCCCAGACTCCCCAAACTCCCCAGAGTCCCCTGGTCTCCCAGAATCCCCAGACTCCCCCAATCTCCCCAGACTCTCCTGGTCTCCCCAGACTCCCCTGGTCTCCCCAGACTCCCCCGGTCTCCCCAGACTCCCCTGGTCTCCCCCGGTCTCCACTGTCACACAGTCAGGAAGTGGAGAGGCCCTGGTCTTGCAGCCTCGTGGCATCGTATCTCCTTCACTTACTGCCGAGGGCTGTGGAGCACGCTCAGTAGCGCTCGCACGCCTCACTCAGGCTCCGCCCTGCCACAGACGTCTGTCCACCTGCCTGCCCCCCCCTGCCCCCCCCCCACCCAGGAAACCCCCAGTCACTCCACCCAGGCCCTCCACCCAGGTCCACCACCTTCCTTTCCTGGGTGGTGCTGGGGGTTTCCTGGGTGAGTTTCCTGCTTCAGCCCAGCCAATCCTGCCCCTCCCTTCACTCCCTCTGGAACGCTGTTGGTCACTCGCCTAAAACTGCAATCAGAAACATAATCTACCCAATCTCGGTAATGTATCTTGATTCCATTCAATTAGTTTGAATTACCTCCCATTTAAAAGGCCATGTTTTGGAGCAGCAGAAGAAGCAGCGGATGAGTTTCCAGCAGATGAAAGCAGTTCCGCCAGAGGTCAGACGGCATCTGCAGCTCTCGTTTCACTGTTATTTTCAATTTTCTTTTGTTTACATTTTCTCTTCTGCTGAAGAGAATCGCGTTGCTTGAAAGTCATGTGCAATTTTCCCTCTCAAACGTCTTTGTGTAATCTTAGAAGTAATCACCTTATTTTTCAAACATGCCCTATCTGTATCCTGATTTTTGTCTATTTTCATAGCTGTAATTTATTATTGTTTTTGTATTATAAAAAAAAACGATAAAAACGTGGTTTCCTACCATGTATTGTGTTACTCTAGAAGCCTGAGCTCTGAGCTCTGATTTCATGCGTGTGGTTTGATCAGAGTGTGAGGCTCCGGGGTGTCCAGCGCAGCAGTACCCACGAGTGCGCTTGCCAAACGCTGGGAGGCGGGGCCAAACGCTGGGAGGCGGCTGCTTCTGGGGACGTGATCTCACTGATTATGGCATCATAAGGTCAGGCTGATTTATTAGGGCCCACTGATGAGGCCGTATTTAAATAAACATCAGCATCCATTCCAGAGCGAACAAAATGAGCCCCCCCAGGGGGGCTCGAAACAGACTGGTCAGTGGGGGGTGAGGTTTAGCGAAGCAGCTCAGTGAGTCTAAGGTTTTAATACTTAACACCATCTCTGCTTTACGAATAAGTAGATAAGTACATAAATAAAGAAATATTGCCCCATGACCTGTCCCAACGCGTCATCAGTGCAAGGAATCTGTGGCAGATCCGGGAAGAAGCCGACGGCAGCGTCGGAACGCGGCTCAACGGTTTTGTCCGCCCTAGTTAACACCTCAGCCGGAGGGCTGGAATTGGCTTCAGCTGTGTGGCGGCCAAGCCGAGTGCTTTTTCCACACGCGCTCATAAATCAGTGACCTGCTCTCCGGCTGTGGGCCCTGGGGCCAGATTTCCACCTTCCTGAGAGCCCATTAGCTCCTCCACGTGGCTCCTGTCCAGGGCCAGGGGGCCGAGCCGCGGGACCCACTGTAGGAGCACCACAAGTGTCCCACTGTCCCGGTGTCCCACAGCTGCGCCCGCCGTGGAGACCCCCGAGGTCCTGCCCCGAACCTGCCCCCACCCACCCTGAACCTGCCCCGAACCTACCCCCACCCGCCCTGAACCTGCCCCGAACCCGGCGAATCGCTTTCACTGCAGGTCCAGGTTCCTGCAGGACACGTGTCTTGCTCGCACTGTGGGGTTAGTGCCTTCTGGTTGGGACATGGCGTAGGGGGGGATTTATATACATTTTCTCATGGTTAACAAATACGGGGATTAAGTTAATGGTAGCCTAGGGGTGGGGGTTGATTGCACCACCCAGGGACTTGCTCTCCGCCTGCTGAAGGAGCAGACCGAGTTCCCTGCAGCCCAGATCACACCTGCAGCTGCTGAGCATGAAAAATGAGGCTGGACCAGTGGGGTCATCTGCGTGTGTAAATAAGGAGAAAAAGGAAAGACTGTTGGTTTACATATGTAAATAATGAAAGCAGCACGCAGAGACCATGTGTGTGTGTGTGTGTGTGTGTGTGTGTGTGTGTGTGTGTGTGTGTGCGCGCCATTCTCCAGTGCTCACATACGGGAAAAGCAGCATGCTGATGTATAGAACACAGCCAGTTTGGAGGGTAATGGTGCTACGGCTGACCATAGAGAGCAGCTTTCTCCTGATTGGCCCTCAGAGGCGTTGTGGCAATGGAGCAGATGGAGCTCGCCTCCGCTCTGTCGCCGTGCCCACGTGGGCTGAAGCCAAAAGTCAAGGTGATCAGTGATTGGCACAGTGACCACCCGCTGCCCCACAGAGGTCAGGGCTCAACTCCCCGGCCAAAGCACTCAAAGGCCAGCTCCACCTGCCGGATCACAGCTCCACCTGCTGGACCACAGCTCCACCTGCTGGACCACAGCTCCACCTGCCGGATCACAGCTCCACCTGCTGGACCACAGCTCCACCTGCTGGACCACAGCTCCACCTGCCGGATCACAGCTCCGCCTGCGGATCGGATCCACCTGCTGGACCCAGCTCCACCTGCTGGACCACAGCTCCACCTGCCGGATCACAGCTCCGCCTGCCGGACCACAGCTCCGCCTGCCAGACCACAGCTCCGCCTGCCAGACCACAGCTCCACCTGCTGGACCACAGCTCCACCTGCCGGATCACAGCTCCACCTGCTGGACCACAGCTCCACCTGCCGGAGCGCTTCCATCTGTCCCCCTCCCTGTGTCTCCTGCTACCACATGCTCAGGGACAGGGAGATGCTTATGTCCCCGGCACATGGAGGACTGTGTTATACTTCACAATAGGCTCATCGTTAGTGCTTCATACAATGGCAGAAAAATGATTTTTGACTATAACTATAAGACAAGTTCAACACACAAAGGTTCAATATCAACTGTGTTTATATTACCAGCAATTAAAGTTATACAGTACTACATACCTATATTACTTGTACTTACTATCTGTGGGCAGTAGATTTGCTGCTGGTGAGCAAACTTAAAAATTTTATGCCATCATATCAGCAGGTAAAATTCTGTTTCTAAGCCTGCCACTACATTTTAGCATTATATGACACATTCCAGTTACTTTGTTCCCATTATATGTTAATGGAAATGGTAATTGTCCTAAAAATATATTTTCTTACCACTAAGGAGCTAATTCCTCATATTTAGTCTTATGTAATTCATTGATCCAAAGATTAGGCTTCTCTCACTACATTCAAGAACAAAACCTCTTAAGCAATATGCTCATAAATTTAAATTCAGGTCTGCTAAGACTTTCCTGTATCTTGGCTCCTGTCTGATATTCCTCAGGGCCCTCTGATTGGCCCTTTCTGTGGTGCCTCCAGGGGTTCGTGACCCTGGCCAGATGGCTATACAGGAGTTTTACTAACAAAGTCATTAAACTGCCTCGTTTAATTTTGATTTCGGCCAAGCCAGGTCTCATTCCAATCCTTTGCACATGCTTCACTCACTCACTCACACACACACACACACACACACACACACACATATACACACAACCTTACCTCAACTGTGACGACACCTAGAGATTAATTTAAGAGGCGATTAAGACTAAGAGAAGCCCCCCCTGGAATACCTTGAAAACAACATGGCTACCCCATACCACTCTGAGGTAACATGGGGCTGTGTTTATGCTGAGCAAGTCAACAGTCAAGGAATAACCAGAGACGCTTAGTCTTCTGACAAGGAAAAAAGATGGGAGGCCTCTCTTCTTCTTCCTCCAGCGTTGCTGACCACAACTCTCGTAGCTCATCCTGGCTTCAGCCAAGAGGAACTCACCACAGTGTTTACAAGGGTAGATCAGTTCCTCCAAAGCTTCTGTTCCCCAACTGGGAGAAGAAGTACCTGACATGTGACAGCAGAGAGGGCCAGCTGGAGAAGAGCTTACTGATTCTGATCTTAATCTACTACGCAAAGTCTCCCAGAACTCTCTTCATAGCAAGCAGGGCCACACGGAGGTGCAGTCCATCCCTCCATCACTGAGTGAACCCGAAAAACACTGTGCTTATAATCTGTCTGCGCGAGTGCTGACAAAATGTTGAAGCCATGTGGCTGTGTTGGGTAAACTTTATAATCATACAGCCACAGCACTGGCAAAACAGCCAAGATATCCAATCTAAGGAAATGATGCCTGGATTGTATGTATTTAGCACTGGTGTAAATCAAGCACTTCTGACTAGCATTAACATCTTGGAAGTGTGTGAACCTCAAACAGTCTAGCAGGGTCTCACAGGCTGTGAAGAGCCGTCAATTACTGGCACGCCGCGGTTCCAGTTCCAGTTTAGGAATTTGGGTTTCAGCAATCAGAGATCAGATCAGGAAGTTCGCATTAGTCAGACATTAGCTGGCCGCTTGGTCCTTTCCTTTGTAGTCCCTTCACACCACAGAATTCGTTAACAACACTTTCCAACAAGTTAAGTGTGGCAGATCTGAAACAGACACTGGGACTCCCAGATCCTTCACTTTCTGTTCTTCCCCTAAAACTCCACCCTGTACAGGTAAATCTGGTTTGAGTTTCAGACCCTCATGTGTTTGGCCGTTCAACGCAGGAAACGCGAGGCAGCTGATGCGTATAACTAAAAGAACAAACCAAGTTCTTGAGTCAGGTTTATAGGGGCCCTCGTTTTTCCTCAGAGTCTCTCTTTTTAGCTTCATATTTAATGCATGAGCATAAATAAGTTTATTTTTTTACGCAAGTGCTGAGCACCCGAGGCTCCGATGGAAGTAATAACCGGACGTCTGAAACACACGAGCGGTCTGGTCCAGCTCTCCTATGGCTGTGTAGCTTCTGCCAAGCAGGGCCTGTGCGTTAGTGTGTGGAAACACGGTGGGGTTGGGAGGCAATAATTAAAACACTTTTAACCGGACATAATCAGGATCTTCCAATTACACTTAACAAAGGCCCCATTTGACAGCAATGCTGGAGCCGAGATATCGTGTTTCAAGCCACTTTGAAATGATAATGAAACATACAGGAACAGAGATCCAGATTGCACACTGAGGTCCCAGGCCACACTATCAGAGATGGTTAGCATTAAGAAGACAGGAATCATAACATTTCAAAGAGCTATAATAACCAAATGACTCTTGGTTTCCCCTGCTGAGCATATTTATGGCCAATCACAGACAAGCTCTCCAGTAAAGCTATGAAATGAGCACAGGAAATGACATGTTCCATTTCCTGGCCACGTGGTGCCATGGTTGGTGTACTGACATGTGCGCATGGTAGTTGGTTAACACAAGCCCTCGTCCATGTGCTGCTAATGGCCTAGGGAAAAAAGTTCTTGCGGGTACAATAGGTGGTGGCGTTCAAGTGGTACCACTTTGGGGTTGTGAACCTCCGACCCTCACCAGAGCTTTCATCTGGGGGTGATGTACAAGGGTACACACGATAACTAGTGGTGAGGGGCCACCGCCACCTCAATGTGGTTTGGACAACCGACAGATCGCTGCAAGATGTGAGTGTGGTGCTGCTGTCGGAGCTCCTGACAGCAGCCATGTGCTAAAGGGGACTCTGCCAGGGGATCTGTACCAGTAATGGCCCCAGGACCAGGGCTCTCCCTGCCCTCTGCTTCTGGCCCCGTCACCCCCATCCTGGGGAAACTCTCTCACTCTTCTGCTGGGTTTGCACCAAGCAGCGTTTTAATCGTTTCCACCAGCGCCTTTCCGATCGGCCCGTTTGATACCATTTCAGCACCCATTATCCCAAGATGAAGCCGGCTGGACACGACCTCCAGCCCTGTGGGGCGCAGTGGATCACAGCTACGTCTTCTGGACAGCGTGCCCTCTGCCTCACTTTCCCTCGTCACATGGTTTGGGCGGCGGCAAACGTTTTGGCACCTGCGCAAAACTTAGGAATGCTCACCCGTTCAACAGAGCCAGCAGGGTGCTGCTCCACCGATGAGCTCCACAACCTGAAAACACTGGGAAGCCTCCATTTCGTTCTCAATTTTCTGTGGCTAATATTGAAAGATATGCCAGGACACTGAAGAAGCCACAGGGAGAAACGGAGGGATTGTCTTTAGGGCAGAATAAATCCCACGCGTCCTTGTGAGAGTAAATCATGTTTGACAAAATTGGTAAGATAAGTCCATTATTGAGGTAAGAATTAATTTCTGCACTCAGCACTCAGAGGGCGAAGACAAGCGTTCTCCTGCAAGCAGTACGGGTGCTAAGGACCGGCTTCACTAAACCTTTATTCCTCAAACTGCCTGTGGTGTTGTGATCATTTAATTGTTTTCAGTTAGAAGCTGCATGGCTGTGTGTGTGTGTGTGTGTGTGTGTGTGTGTGTGTATAGAGAGGGTCTGGAGGGCAGGGAGCAGCCTCAGTGAAGCTGTGTGAGCAGTAAACATTATTTTCCCTGAAATCGTTGTGTGGACAGTCTGGACAACACATGTGTGACAGCATCTCTCCCCTCCGCAGTAGAACAACTAGAGGCAGCCTGACAGGGCGATTTAGCAGAGGGCAGACCTGCCCCTCAGCACAGCTAACGCACAGCTAACGCACAGCTAAAACACAGCTAAAACACAGCTAACGCACAGCTAAAACACAGCTAACGCACAGCTAAAACACAGCTAACGCACAGCTAAAACACAGCTAACGCACAGCTACACAGCTAACACACAGCTAACACACAGCTAACGCACAGCTAAAACACAGCTAACGCACAGCTAACACACAGCTAACACACAGCTAACAGCTAAAACACAGCTAACACACAGCTAACACACAGCAGCTAAAACACAGCTAACGCACAGCTAACACACAGCTAACACACAGCTAACACCCATCTCTATCATTTCAGGCCCACACCAACCCTCCATCTTTCCTGGGACGACATCAGGACCCTAAGAATACGAGTGTTATTCATCCTCCCTTATTACATTTTCCTCGCCAGTTCCACAGCTTGCGCCCGCCTTGATGTCCAGGAAGAGCAGTAAAGTGGGTTAAAAAGGGCAGTCTGACGCGGCGTCCCCAGACGCCCCCCGCACACAGGTCTGCGTAGCGCCGGGTGCGAGAGGCAATGACTTGGCAGACGTCCCAGTGGTGCCACAGCGACTGCTGATTAAGCCAAACCGGAGGATTAGCTCTCCTAATTCCTCGCAAAAGAGTCGATCTCCTCCAAAAGACCTTCTGTCTTGGCAGGAGAGCTCCAGTCAGCCAATTTTGGTCATTTTCCCTAATGCGGCACGTCAGCTGTACGGTACTGGCAGAGAAACAGTGGGAGCGAAACACAGTCTCACTTATCTCTGCTCAATAACTACATAATGTACTTACTGGCTGTTATTCTTGGGAGTGTTTATATAGATGGGCAAAGATAAAACTGGTTTACTGCAATATTTTTGAACCTAGCTCAGTAAAACATGATGTCATAGGGCAGCCATTTTAAATGGGTCATTTCTGTGCACCATATTCCTCAATGTTTTCCCTGTTCTCTGGAAACGACTTTTTGTAGGCACACCATCCTGGTCTTGTTGCCCGTGCAGCTGGGTAAACCCTGTAAGACTTTTGCCTCCGCTCATTTTATTTCTCAACTGTGTAAACTTCGACCTCAGAAACGTTAAACTAATTTGTTTCTTTGTGATCTAGGCAACCAAAGCCGCCAAACACTTAATCATGTGTTCTCACATTTCAAAGGCTCCAGACTGCTGGGCTTATTCTAGTCCTAGGACGTGCTGTCATAATCCAACAATTCTTTGCACATCAGAACTGTTCCGATGGTAAATTACGTTGCATTAAAACTTTAATGTTTCTTTTAAAGCTTATTGTCAGCTCTTTTACTGGTTGTGATGACATGCTGCATTGTTTTGGCAATATGCTTAACTATGGAGACGGAGTCCACTAACGAGGCCGTGTATGAAAATGACGATGGGGGGCAGAGCTGTTGCCAGATTAGAGCTGGCTTGTGTTCACCGTCCTGCCAATTATCAACCTGTTTTTATATATTTTGTGGGGCTGGGGGTGGGGGGCTTTATATTCAGGGGGAAAAGAAGCATGACAAGATGTGATTAAAATGGCAGCATGCTAACAGGCACACTGTCATACTCCCTGTGCAAAGCTGTATGGCTCTTTTATTTCTCTCGCTCTCTCTCCCTGATTTCTCACTCCTCCCCGTCATATATAACGAGACTGTCAGACAAACACTCGGCTCATTTTCGGCTCGGCTCATAGGCTTTCCAGGCCATTGGGAAATCGAGCCATTCTGCCCGTTCTCATTAGAAGCGCGATTAGAGTCGGTGGGTTCCAGTGATTGAGATGATTTGTGCTGTGAGGTGCCTTCTGTCTGACGCTTGCATGAGTGTGTTTGTGCAAGCATCTGGCCCATATGGCCTGCACTGTGTGCCTGAGCATGTGTAAACATCCGAGCACACGCACCACAATGTCGGCTATGTTTACAGCACATGTTGCATTCCTCTGGAGACAACAGACGAACCGGAGCACCTTAACTGATTTAACCCAGTGGCCAAGCTCACCTCCTTGATTGGCTGGAAGGTCACCTTTGCCCTTAAGCTACCCATTAGCCAAATTACAGGCTGTGACAGTGGGCTGGTTATTTTATGGAGCAGAACGAGCTAAGAAAAACACACGAGGGGAGCGTGTGGGCCGGGGGGGCGTCGCCCGACACCGATCCCAGCTTTCTGAACCTGGAGACATTATGCTGTTGGTAGAGCCTGCACAGCTTCTCGACACCTCCACGTCACGGTTCAAACGCCTCTCCACGCCACCGCCCTATTGTCCAGGCTCGCCGCTCCATCAGTCATCCTGTCTCCCTGTCCCCACGCAGAGACGGGGGTCCCTTTCTCTCTCGCCAAGTGATGAGTAATGCGTCCTGGACAGAGAGACGCAGGTGGTGCCAAGCCAAACAGCACCGCAAGGTTGTTACTGGAAATCCAAAATGAATAAATCAGCACCCCAACAACCGATCTCCGCAGGGCCTGGCGGTGGGGTGTCGGTGTCCGGCCCGATCTGCCCAGCTGCGGGCCGCGACCTAGGACTGTGGTTCTTTCCAGCCCGTCTGAGAAGCCTGGTGCTGGGGTGTGTGTGGGTGGCCGGCTGGGTGGGGATTTCCCTTCTCCGCTGGACTATGCGGGGGATTTACAGTCCGGCCTCTCCGATGACGGCGTGGGCCGCAGCTACAGGGATGGGGAGGAGAGCGTCTCTTTCACCCGGTGACCTCTACGTGAGGTCAAAACATTCCTCGCTGTGCGAGACCCTTAAGCAAGCAGCAGGCACCTGCAGGTCTGATGTCAGGTGCTCAAGACGAACCATTTAATGAGCTCAGGGCTGTTTGCGTGAGAGAGAGAGATATATGATGACAAGGAGAGAGAGAGAGGCAGAGTGAGAGAGAGAGATATATGATGACAAGGAGAGAGAGAGAAGCACAAGGAGAGAGAGAGAGGCAGAGTGAGAGAGAGAGATATATGATGACAAGGAGAGAGAGAGAGGCAGAGTGAGAGAGAGAGATATATGATGACAAGGAGAGAGAGAGAAGCACAAGGAGAGAGAGAGAGGCAGAGTGAGAGAGAGAGACCTACATTTTTCTACTCATGTCGAGACACTATCACTTAACCTGGTCCTCAGCAAAGCCACTCGACCCCAGTAAAGCTCAGTTCCATCTGGTTAGACCCCTTCTGCTGTGAGTGTGGCACTCCTCCTGCCTCCTCTCCTGCTGCTCCGCCCACTCTGGGTGCTCCGCCCACTCTGGGAGCGATGTGCAGGGCAGAAAGCTGGAAGCCTCCACACCGGGTGATGGATGGCAGTGGCAGATTTCTGCCCAGCACCGTCCCTGGTGGATGCGACTTTGGTAAATGGTGATTGTACATAAAGCCGTGGCTATTAGTTCTCTTCCAGATGCATTTAAAGGGCTGAGAGGGGGCTCGGCAGGGGAGGACGGGAGGGCGTAGGCTAGGGTGGAGGCAGAGAGCGCGGTGATGGAGTACACAGCCGATGCTATCAGTGTCAGTGTCTGAAACAAAACACCAAAGTCAGCACACCAAAATCATCAGGTGCTGGGAACACAAGAGGCACTTTCACCTACAATCCCCCCCCCCCACACACACACACACACACACACACCCTGCCCTCCTGTGCCTCCTCTGGTGCAAATGTGTCAAGGTGTTTACATCCCAGGCGGCTAGGATGGCGGTGGGGCGGCCACGTCCGGTGTGGGTGGAGCTGGGCTGGCCGCAGACGCACCGCCTGGGCCGGGGGCTCCTGAGCCGCTCCTCCTCACGCCTCCTCTGCTGTTTCAACTGACACGCGGCAAAGGCCGACTCCACTAAGTGGAGATGGGGGTGGGAGGGTTAGAGATCTGCCATCCCGACATGGGGGTCTGTGGGCGTCTGGGACTCATATTCAACACAGATAAAAGTGCAGCATGAGGGCCCAGCCTCCAGGAGCACAGGGCGAACAGGAGTGCAGCGCCCCCCCCTGGCCTCAGTGGGGTAGAGCACTGCTGTTGGTGCTGAGGAACATCTCAGAGGCAGCAGGAACGTCTGCGTTGGACTATCTCTGGGTTTGAATATCTCTTATGACTCTGGCCAAGCCTCCAGAAATTCTTCAGGCTGTGCTGACACACACACACACACGCGCGCACACACACACACACACAAGCTGACATGTTTCCACCCAGAGGGAGATCAGGGCAGGAGAACCTGGAATCTCTTAGGCTCCACAGGTCCTCTAGGTGGAGACACGGGCGGGGAGGCATATTGAGCCGCAGAGCTGAGGGTTTATCAGCGGTGGTAAAGGGTTGGGACACACAGAACCTCTGTCTACAACAAAACGTAATTAAATCCAAGTCATCGATTGGCTGATCCTCTGAACAAATGTACTGCACTCACAAACCTTCACGCTGCTCCTCCGCTTGCCAAACCTTGGCCCCACCCTCCCGTGTCTCCATGCCATCAGCGGCGGTAGCCAAGGCGACGGCAGCTGCTTGACGGCATGCCCACATGCCACGCCTCCCGTGAGCCGTTGCCCTGGCTGGTGCGTGCGGGGTAGGCACCACCTGCTGTGCTGGAGGTGAACTGCACGTCGGAGTCTCGCCTGTCTGTTCGGCTTAATCCACCACAGAGCGGCGGGAACACGGGAGCCAAGCTATGGCAGCGTGGGGTGGGGGAAAGGTCACTCCATTAGCACACAAACAACTCTTACCATCTCCCTCTCTCTCACACACACAGATGTATGTTTTCTACGTAGGAAACACACTTCAGCGAGATGCAGACCAGTAGCAACGTTTCCCAGCATCCCATGCTTTGCCTGTACATCCTCCCACTATCGTGTGTCTGTCAGTAAACTCCGCCGTTCGGAGCCATTGAGCCTAATTTCTGCAAATTAACTTGCGCTCCTAATGTTACTTCAAGCTGCAACCTAATACCTGATAAGAATCACACGGGCAGCCCGCCTCAGATCCCGAGTGCCTCGCTCCAGGACAGCGTGACGCCCGAGCTCTGGGCGAAAGCTGATGTAGTTAGCACGGAGAAGACGATAGCGCACGACTTGTGAAGCGCAGGGCTGGGTCTTGGTGGAACCAGGTCTCGTCTCATCTTTATTATGTCAGATTCTTCAAAGCTCTCTGATGTGCTGTGGAGACGTCTGGGCTTAATGCCCAGCAAGGAGGAGGTGGCGGACAGGAGAGACGGAGAGGGAGCGTTTACACCGCTGGGCTTTCTGCTCGTCAAAAAAAAAAAAAAAAAGGCACTCACGCTTTTAATTAAAGACAATTAACGCCTGTGCAGAGCAGAGTCATGCTCTGGACCTCTCCTGGCCTTGCAGCAGTGGTTTACGCCACATGAAGACTTGCACATGGACTCAAAACATTTTTTAAAAATCACATGACCCTTGCTGGCAGGACCGCGTCGCCTCACGGGCTGGAGCGCCATCTTTGCTCTGTGAATTCCATAACGAGTTTGATTACTTGCCACAGGAAATCTTGGGCTGATTTATTCAAGCACTGAAGCCCCTGCTGAGGCTGGCTTACTAACTCGAGCTGACATACACCTGCAGCAATTAAGGTCCAAGGCACAGTTTCAGCGTTGATTCAGACCACTTGTCCGAACAGCTCTGTCATGCCAAACAACATTTGGGTGCTGAGGATCTGGAAGGGGCTAGCTGGCCTGCTGGGATGACTGATTTATCTGCTGTTGACATGCTTTTATGGTCTCTGAGGGGAAGAGGGAGTGACAGACATCCCGGATTAGGGGAGGTTCTGCCCGGGTTTAATATCAACCCTCCATCTGTCACTGGTCAGTTTCATACTGATTCAATAAGTGTGCTTTGTTTCAAATCTTCAGTGCAACAAAGGGACCCATGATATTCTTTGAATGGGAACAGTGGAATTGGTATTGGCCCACGCTGACCTCTGAGGAAGGCACAGACCAAGGAGGCTTTGAAGAGGCAAGATTTTAAAAATGAAAACGAGGGAGAAAAGTGTATTTTTAAAGGACTTCTGAAAATTTCAGGCTCATTTGAAACAGTCGTCATGTCAAGCAGGACGCAGATGTACCACACGTTCAAACACATGCAACACAGCGACCGCCTAAAGGCCACAGCGAGAGGGAGGCAGGAAAAAAGAAACACGAGGTCGAAAGAACCACAAATATGTTGCAAAGATGTATTCAATAATTATCAAACCAAATAAGCCCCCTTTCCCCCTGAACATGCTTTGGGAGGTGGGGGGGGTGTAAGCATAGTGTGCGTGACATTAGCCGTGGAGATTCAACAAGCCTTTGGCTGCACAGCAAAATCATGTTTGATTAATTAAGCACCACGCTATTAGATTTCAGCACTATTTTGCATCTTTAAAGCGGCTCTCGGTTGTGCACTTTAAACAGGCTTAGGGGGCCCACTCATTCACTGGCAACAAAGCAACAAAACAAACAATACAGGGTGCAGTACTGAAAATTCAGCACTATGGAATCTCATTAGAACTGGCACGATGATTAGCTTCAGGACCGTCCATTACGTTTTTAATGTGGTCATGGAAATAAGCTAACCAGAAAAAGGTGACTGCTCTGGAATAAACAAATAGCATCCAGATCCATCATATTTTGTACCAATTCCAGATACACTAATGCTGAGTAAACGCACGTCTCTCCCGGTTCAGCCTGGGGAGGTGCACTTTCTGCAGGCCGCCTCTGCTCTCTTTGCCAGATGTGCTCCCTGCGCCCCGCGTCCTGGTGCTCCGGTGGCCTTGACAGACAGGATGAGAATGTTTGTTTGAAGCCGCCTGTTTCCCATCAGCACGCCTGTCCCGCCGGTGCCTCTCATCTCGACCTGTCCGACACCTCTCCCCGAGATCCCGACCCTCACGTCCAGAGAGGCACGGGTGTGTGTGCGTGTGTGTGTGTGTGGGGGGGAGCTCGCGGATAATGTCATCATCAGACAACGGTTCCTCTTCCTTGAAGTGGCTCAGGGCTCCACTTCAGCCTGCTTCACCTTCGTCTGTTTTTCAGAAGCATATGGTCATGGATGTTGTGATCGCTCAATGCTGGTCTACAAACGTCCAGGTTAATGTCACACAGTTAAGCTGAAGAGTGATTAGTGCACCCTAGTGCAGAACTTCATACTGTGAAGCTGCAGACCTTAAGTGTTCGGTCCGTGCAGTCTGCAGCAGACTCTGCCAACCGGACTTTCATTATATTCTGATATTCTGCAAACCTGATACGCGAAATCCTCAGCAATAACAAGCCTAGAAGAGACAGATGGACCTTCAGATGGACCTTCAGAGGGGTAAACACACACAGACAGATTCCTGCTGATACCCTGACATCCTATGAGCCATGATTGTGAGATATATGGATGGGAACATTGTAATTGCCCAGGCCCTTGAGAACTGCTGGGTCTTTAGACTACACTTGTTTACTGGCATGAGCGAGTTGCCTTTGCTAACGGGGCCACGGAGATGTTCCTGCTCCGCTTTGCCCCTTGAGAATCTTCAGAAACTTCTCTGGTCAAGTGGGACCCGGGCGGCCGTATCCTGGAGCACCTGACAGTAAAGCTGCCGGAGAGATGGGGATGATGGGAAGCCCATGTGCAACAGCAACAGATGTTTTAGAACCATCTCCATTTATACTTCATGCGGTAGCTTTGAATTTTGAGGGGTATCCAGCCAAATAAATGACTGGACATCGTCCTATGTAATGTGGTAAAGGGTCCCACGCTCCCAAAGCTTTGAACCCATCCCATCAAACTGTCCATTTTCAGTGAAAGTCCTCAAACATGGGGAAGCGCTGGACAGACACTCTGCTTCTGCTCAGGCTCACACCAGAGGCTGCGCTTCTGACAGGCGTGTTTTTAGTGACATTATCAACATGGCCGACATGAGCTCGGCTAACGCCTCCTGTAACAACTCCTGACGTGTCGGTGGCACAGAGAACCTTTTCTCCCGCCAGCACACCGAGAGCATTGGGGTGGGATCATGCCTGAGTGCTTACGTCTTTTTATAGCATCGAAATGAGTAACGTCTCGCATTCGCCCCTGGGGAACTCTGCAGATCGTCAACAGAGGTCTCATGACAACGTACATCTTAGCATAATTAATGCTCCTACCATATGTTTGTTCTCTACTTAAAGAAAGGACAGTGTTTGGTGTCAGAACCACCGCGCTCGGCGCAACATCTGCGAGCCATTACATCTGCTCTGTCCAGCAGGCAGGTTCATTAAGATGCGACGGGTAATCAAGTTGCCGGAAGCCAATTAAGGCGGCTTGAGTCGGGGTGCTGTCTTTGCTCAACCTACCAACTCTCACTATTTACTGCAGAACACCTCAAAGACGCACTGTGGAGCAACTACGTGGCTTTACCCCACCTTTAGCCGTGGCTGGACCACCTGGTACACAGAATTAATCGCCCTCTTCACACCCTGCAATGCTACCCGGAGACATTTGGGGCAGGTCAGGGTAGAAGAGGGCTGTTCTTGGAAGCCCCTCAACCCCCCAAGAGTCCAGAAAAACATTCAGGGAATCTGAGCATATGCGTCAAAAATTATTTATCTAGATAGCCGATGTGAATATTCTGGAGTCGAGGGCTGTGTGCTTGGCACTGGGGGAGTCATCCATCTTGTATGGATAGTACCGGAAACTCACTGAGGCTAATCACAGCTATGCCTGCTGGGTTTACACCAGTTATAAATACAGGGCAATGCCACCCAGGGTCACGGCCAGAGGATCAGCAACACCCAAAATACACATGATGCCTGAAAACGCTGCCTTACTCCCAGTCACCTGCTGCACACACTACCAACAAACATGATTGAAATAAAAAAACAAACAGGATTTCTTAGATGTCTTAAGATATAAAGGATCCAATGATAAATTATACCAAGGTCTCGGTCACTGGGCCACACTGAACTACCTGAATGGAGCCATCACAGAGGCACCGAGCTGGGTGGAGGAGGTGGAAACTGATCAGGAAGCCAGCGTGACTGCAGGCCTGAGTGGGCCAACTCACAGCACAACAGTCCGCGCTGAAATATGTGCCTTGGCTCTGTGCCTTGGTCTCCACCAGGCGTGCGGCATGCCTAGATTGGGTTTCCACGAGTGATCTTCATAAATTTGACAGTAGTAGGGAGATTACGCTAGCTCCCCCATTCCTCATTTATCAGAGAGACGGAGGCTCCAGACCCCTCCCTCCCCTCCCCTAAGCCCCTCCCCTCCCTCCAACCGGCAGTGAGGTTGCACGCCAGTCAAGGCTCATTAAAGGAATACATTTCTCCTTTTAGACCAAGCAGCGCGGCTGAAGCCGTTAGCATAACGGTAGGCGGTTGATTAAACAGGCCTGACTGGGCCGACCCTGAACGGCCTGCTTCCTCCTGCCATGTTCCCCTGAAGCCTGATGCAGCAGGCAGGCAAGGGGAACACTCATGAGTTATGACAGCACACCCACTCCGTTCCTCCTCAACACTTTATGTTCTTAACTTCTGTGCAGCCGCCGATGCTGCACTTCTTACAGCAGGGGGGTCGCGGGGAGCTGGCAAACAGGCTACGTCCCTCTGGCGCATGTTAGCGCGCTAGCAGGGAGACAACTGCGCAAAGAGTTTAACGGCCATTAACTACACCCAACACTAGAGGCTCCACTGGGGCACTGCCCCGTCATTACAACTTCTGGCCCCCCATGTTGTAAGATACACTGCCCTCATTACATTTACACACAGATGGGTTGGTGTAGCCCCCCCTAAAAAACAAAAAAGTGTGCAATGATAAAAATAATCAATATTTGGTCCTGACGGGAAAGAGCACGTAATGTATGTTGAGAAATAATTTGTAATTTCCATTCCAAACAAGCCAAGTGACAAGGTTTTATCACAATGCTGACATCAAAAGGACTTGCATTCTGCAATCTGATCCCATAGTCGAGGCTAAATGACCTGTAAATGATGCAAACATAGTAGCAAACAAATGAAGGGCCTCATTAGCACAGATAACTGTTCCAAATTGAAATTTCCATGCTTTATTCTCAAGACGCCTCATTTATCCTTGCATGAGGGTTAAGAAAGTGAAACAAATGCGTAATTTCCATCAAAAGCATTCCTTTGATGGAGCTAGCGTGTTTCCTTCACGTAGATGCACAGGTCAACTTTTGTGCGGGCGAAAGGATCTAAAAAGCTGTATCCTCCTCCAGGACGTTGCCCACTGATCTGGTGCTGCTACGATGGAGGCTCTCAGTGGGGGTGTGTGCCGGCACGCACCAGTCGCCATGCTGTTTGAATTAGCGCTGACGTCAGCGTGTCTCCGGGCCCTCCCGCTGCTCGTTAGACCAGCTCTGAAGGTAAATACATGCGTTCACAGGCAAAGGGGGCTTCAGTTCACCAGCTCAAATCTAAATACATCACACCACCCACCTCAGCCCGTCTCGCCCAGTGGTGGCTCCTTCAGGTCACGCCCTGTCTCAAAGATAACAAACTTACCGGTATCGTGCTCTGAACATCGCATCATCTATGACCATACTTTCCCTTTTAATCTGATTGGGTAGAAGTTTGAGTTATTGGCAAAAAAGCATAAAACCTCCAGTGTTTGCCTTTTAGAATATGGTAACGGGGAAAGACAAGTTTGGGGCACTAATACTAATGCAATCATGCTGTCGATTACACAGATACACCGGCTGCAATACGTATGCTGGAAAAAGTGAGTACGATTTTACTAGCGAGGAAGCCACCTGGGGAACTATGAATGCGAACAGATCCTTGATTGTTGCTTGTCCAATTATCTTGCAGGGCGGAACTAGTGGTTTCCTCCCTTGGCTCCTTCAGGAGGCTGGCAGTGGCAGAGGAGGAACTGGAGGAACTCTTCTGATGGCGGAGGGTATGTGCAGGATGCTTCCAGCAGCTCGATGTGGCCCCGGAGGCCGATTCCGTGGTCCCCGGAGTTCGGAGCCTCGGAAGTGACGTGCACAAGCGTGCTGAAAGCTCCCCCTGGTGCCCAACAAGTACGAGGCCTGATCAAGTGTTTTAATCACCAGTTCGCACCAGTTTTCCTGTCGGCCGTCTCAATTCAAGGCAACAGGAGGGAGATGCAGTAACAGCTTGGAAAGTGAGTGAGCTTAAAGTACTATCCACGGAAAGTGTGTCTGCTCTAAGAAAGCGAATGACTGCACCCTGGAGGGTGGTGTGTAGAGGGTTCCCCTGCAATCCCAGTCCGCCAGCACATACAGATTTAAATGCAACAGGACACAGGGAATTGCACCAAGACACTAAATCATCCTGCCTGGCTCTCTAAGCAGCCACCTTGTGTTGGAGTTTAGGGAAGGAGAAATGTGCTTGAAGGTGAAGGGCTGTTCTTTGTGGGGTCTGATTGAATGCAGTCCATTACCAATGTAAAGGCGTTTATACAGGGCTGGATAAGTGGCGTGTGGTAATTAATCCAAAAATCCTCAGGAGGTGAAGCTTCAGGAAAGAGGCTGTACAGGAGTAACAAGCCTGTAATCAAAACTGCTAATGAGCTTTGAGACAGAAAAACAAAAGAAAAAACACAGGATTTCTGACAGTAGCGCATGGACAGCAGGTCTGGCGTCTCTTCAGAGGCTGTCAAGAGCCCCAAATGCCCCAAACCCTGTGAGGCACGGGGCTGGTCATCTTCATGGCTTTGTTGCTTTGCCTTTGATATATGTTATCTGGCAATGTGTGCTGTGAAAACACAGGGGTATCAGGGCCATAAATCTGTCGAGAAGCTCTCCATCATGTGGTGGGGACTACGACCAATGTAGTGGCAGCCGCTTGGGATTCTCAAGTTGCACACCAACACCTGCACCTAATCACCATCAATAGAAAAGCTTAGCAGTGGTGACGTGTTAATATTAGTAAGGGACCAAACCCCCCCACCCCCTCCATCTCCACCTCCCCCAGTCAGACCTGTTCTCTCAGGCATGGCTAATCCTGGGCTTGGCTGGGGGGAGGGTGGAGGGGTAATATGGTGATGGATCAGCAGGGATTTGCTTGGGTCTCCATTAAAAAAAGAAGGCCAATATTATCGCAGGGCTCTTTCAAACCTTTGTCTTTTGATCCTGCTTACAGTGCAACAGACTGCCTAATCAGAAACCTTTCTGGTGGTTTGTGAATGAGGGGGCTAGTGGCATGAATCGATTCTACCCACAACACTGGGGTAATTGAAATGGAGTGAATGGCGAGGTTCACAGAGAAACCATCAAAAGAATTTCAAGGGGGATAAATGAAAGCATTTGGAGAAGAAATGCAAATGCATAAGCCAAGACTTTGCTACGTGCTTTTGAAACAGTGCTACTCCAATTCTCCAAAGCAGGGGAACAACATGAAGAACTGCAGAAGAATTTCAGTCTCCAAACCCACTCAGGCAATCTACAGCACATATGGGTACTCCCCATCGAACGCAGAAAAACAGGTTGCCAGCACAGGATTTATAACCCAGAACACCAAAGGAGGAACACATAAAAGGAAACAAGGTATTCCGAAAGGTAAAATAACAAACTCTAGAAAGAGAATCTAGCTTTTCGTGCAAAATGTCTTTTCTGCAGGGTGTTAACGATGAGCTGCAGTGTTCCCATAGTGCTCTCACGTGTGTTTCATGAATCCAAAGTCTGTTCATTTCCTGTTTCACCTATGACATTTGATTAGGATTGCGTTCCTCAAAAGATTAGAATTTGAAAAGAGAAGGTGGTGGCGGTTAGCTGGACGGAGACCTGAGATAGATGGAGTGGTATGTGTGCTGTAACCTACGCACACATGTTCTCTATTGCACGTGAAACCGCCTGCTCTGTCCAATCAAAATGCACAAATACTTTACTTCCTCAATACCTTTAAACCTTTGAAATATTTGCATTCAGGCTTCTTTGTCCAGTATAAAGCAACAGGGGAATATGCAGCGCTGCACTGAATGAAGCATGTTCCTCTTGAGCACTACGTTACCCATCAGCCTGGTCCACGTTAGTTCCAGTCGTTTTGAAATGATAGGCATGCATTATCAAGACCAGCCTAGCTCTGATTAGTCTTACAGCAACAGGAAATGAGGATTCCAGAAGGGCAAGAGTTTTGCCCTAACCATCCAGTCCAGACGAACACACCCTGTTTGCACTCATTTCCCTCAATTCAACATGAAGATGGACTAATTCAGCATGGATTGCTTTTTAAGTAACGACAAAGGAGGAGACAGAGGCATTGGGCTCAAATTCAATGGGGCACAGATAGTGAAGGTGGAGATGATTGGGGACTTAGAAAGATGGGCCGGTTTCTTTGTCGGACTGCAGAGCAATCTCAATCAGAAAGAGGGCAGATTGATGGGACTTGTCAAGTGCCTCTGCCCGAATAACATCTGGGTTCCAGCTGTTGTTAGAGCGTTTATGAGCTCTGTTCAGAGTGCCTATATCCAAGAATACCCCCCTAGGGTAGAGAGGGGGGGTAGGAGAGGGGTGGGGAGAGCAATGAGACCAAATCCTGCCATTGCTCTGCCTGAGTTATCAGAAGTGACAGCACCAGCAAAGCTCAGAGCTCTCGCCATTAAACGGGATTGGGGGATCAGAGCTCCCTTACCTCTCACACGGGCACCAGGGGGAGGAGTGTGCACAGTAGCCAGGCAGGCCACACGAGCACGAGACCTTAACAAAAAGGACACAAACCCGAAAAAGGGGCCACGGCAGTTTGACGGAAATCAAAAGCAAAAATCCCGTGCGGTATCCAGAATTTCCTGCAGGCCTCTTTCCATTAGAGCTTTAGGTTGACATGACTAAGGGCAGCGCAGGGTGAGACACTGGAGCATCCACTGGAACCGAAAGTAATACAGCCGAGGAAAACAGTCGAGTTCTGTAGTAATTATGAAGTATACAGAGGGCCGAATTCCCCTCCTTCACCCCTGCTCCTCCAACACACTCCCTGGGGCACTACATAGTTTAGAGACGTGTTGTTTTTGGCAATGGGCCCAAACACATGTTACTCACTATGTGTGATGTGACTCAAGGTTTTCTTTCAGGGGGCAACAGAATTCCCATCTGTGCTCAAATCTCTCAGGTTATCTCCACTCAAAATGTTAATCTCTGGGTTCATGCATTGCGCGCTGGGATTGAGGTGAAGGCAGGTAATTGACATATTAGTGATTGATAAATGTCCAATTACAGTGAGGTGCTCATTCACTAGGATCATTTCAGTAGTAAATCATTTCACATGTACTTTCTCTCGAATTGTACAGGTTTGCAACCGTGATAACAGCAGGTTTGGTCTCATCACCTGTAACGTAGCTACTCTTGAGAAATCAACACCTCTTTAATATGTCACGTTCAAGCAAACCTCTTGTCTCCAGATCAGCCTTTCTGGTGTAGAAATAAGGCATGCCTCCCAAGGATGGCTAATCGCAGTGTTTTATATGCTGGACAGAGCAGCTCCATTAGGGGAAATCCAAAGTTGTAAAGCTAAATAATATTCCTTCTTCTCATGTCTGCCTCCCAGATATAAACCCACCATGTGCATCACGCTGTAAATATTGTTGTAAACATTGCTCACATTTTTCATATTTTGAAGCCTGTTTTGCTAAGCCACTGCAGCACACCCAGACTCAGTGGCAACGTTTTAAACAGAAACTCATAAAAGAAGCCTTTCTGGTTACCAGAAAACCCAGGAAGCGCCTCCTCCTGCCAGCACAGCTCGCCACACCGTCTGCGACACCGCGGATGGAGCTCGAGTGCCGATGGCAAGCAGCAGTGAGTTGCTCTAACCCCACACGCTCAGACCTGACCCGTCCATGACGAGAAAGTGGCTCTGCCTCTGGGGTTGGGACGGTGCCTGAAAGGACACCAAAGACGCCCCCACCCTCCAGGTCAGGGGTCAACAGCACTTGGAGTTGGGAGCAATCAAACGCGACTCCCATCTGCAGACCCGCTTGGACACGTCGAACCAACTTCCCAGTATGTCTGAACTTCTGAACGGAATTAGGTGGCACCGGGACTCCAGGAAGCACGTCGGAATTCACTTTCAAAGGCAGGATAGGGGGTTGGGGATGTGTCAGGATCAACACAGCGGGGTCAAAGGACAAGTCCGACCACGGAGGTGTGAGAGACCGGACAGGGGGCTCCTCCAGGTAACCATTATCCATCAGACCAGGACAAACACCTTTTACATAGGTGGGGCTCTAGCCCTGGGTGGTCCCGTGACTCACCTATTTAAATTCCACTGGTGCTGCCTCGGGTCTTACGGTGAGTTATTTTAGTAAGAAATGTCAGATATTAGCACCCATCTCCCATTATTTTGTAAATTATTACCCCATAAAAGTATCCAGCGACAGCTTCAAGCGAACATTTGTTTTCGAGTACGTTTTAGAGCCCATATGTTTCTCATTCCTTGATATGCACTCGTGAGCATTTCAATGTAAAAGAAAAAAAATAAATAAATCAACACAAATATTTCATCATGATCCTGGCATGTTTTGCAGCAGACCTGGAGCAGTGACTAATGTCGGCATACCAGAGGAAATGCACTGTGAGTAGCCCGGAGGAGTGACAAAAGAGAAATGGAACCATACATCGACATGTCCTGCTCCACGTACACTTTAGCGAGCGCGTTCCCCCAAGGCTTAGAGGAGGGCAGCTCGGGGACGACGGAAGGAGCCGTTCTCACAACAGAGCTACGGAAATAAGCCGCCTCTGCCTCCAACCTCGCACGTAACAAATCAGCCGCCCCTCCCTCGCTGAATTCGGAGCAGCCGTTCAGGTGCGGGGCCGGCGAGGGGATCCTGGGGTAGGTCGTGCCCCCCGGCCGCAGAGTGGTGTGAACAAGCGGCAGCTGCTAAGACGTGTGTGTGTGTGTGTGTGTGTGTTGGGGGGGGGCGAGTGTGTGAGGAACAGTGTGCTCCCACATAGGGTGTTTAAGGATCAAAGTGGCCTGCTCCCACTCAAAAATCGCTTGCCTCTAGCACACAGTTTCCAGAGAAACTTTAGGCCTGCAGAGGACCCTGCAGAGGACCACCTCGCTGATTCAAAGAGGGGATTTCTGGAGACTCTAGGACAGACATTGTCTCCATTTGATACACGTGAAGCTCATATTAAGCCCAAATGAAGTACAGAGAACTGCTGAGAAAAAAAAAAACGTTCTCTTTTCTGTGGGAAAAAACAAACTCACTCATCCTCAAAAGCCTAAAAAAGTTGATGTGTTTACAAGACGGGAAATAAACACCAAGTAATTGAGCGACTATGGTTTCTGCGTCCAAACTGGCTCCAGCTTTTGTTCATTTCCACTGCCACATTTCTGTGGCATGCAGAGCAGTCAGGAGATAAGGGATTACACACATTCTTCTGCTTTTCAACCAAACACACGGTCTTTTTAATATTTTACCTTTTACTAAATGACACATGGGACGAATCTCATTACCATTAAGTAGATATTAGGGATAGAACAAGGGTCACACCTATTTTAAAGAAGTGACACAGTAAAGCAATTATCAGAACAGTAATAATTTGCTTAATACTTCACAGCATGAAAGAAGATGAATCAATTTCCATGCGTTACCCCCTCATTAAGAGAGATGCAGGAGACAGAGCTGCAAACAGACGTCCTCGGTGATTATGGTGGGTTTAATGAGAACTGGGGTGGAGGGAGAGAACCGCCTGCTTCCAAGAACAGCCGATTAAGCTCATTAAAACTCTTAATTAAGAGGCTGCATTCTCCCATCTCACTGCTCTGTGGGCGGTGCATGGGCGGGGTGTGGGCGGGGCCATGCGGGCCCACCGGCCCCTCCATGGAGCTCTGAGAGGGAAGCTCAGCTCCTTAAGCCTGGCCCGCATCTCCCCTTCCCTGCATCTGGACAGGTAATTACGCAGATCTACTTGTTATTATAAGCATGTGTGCTTTTCTGAGATGGGCACTTTTGGCAGACACCCCCCCCCACAGCTCAGGGCGGCTACCTCCAGGCCCCACGCACACACCGGCTCTGAAGCTGAAGCAGCACTGCAGTTCGCACGCGTCTCCCCGAGGTGGTCGCCTGGAAACGTGTGCAAGGCCAGCAGAAGGGAAGCAGGAAGCTAAAGCAGCTGTTATTGGGGGGCAAGATGTAGGAAATGGCTGAGACAGGTTACTGGTGGAACCATCTTCAAAACAACACCCAGTCAGAGCGGGAGCACGCCACGGAATCCCCGCCACGCCCCCCGCAGTGTCAGCAGCTGGCGCGTGTGTGATGGAGCGTGGGGTCCGGAGACAGCACCACGGCTTCCAACCGTCAGGCACGGAGGCCGCAGGTGCTACTGGTGGCCACACGCTGATGGCAGAGGGCTACAAGACTCCAACCAAAGCAAACCACATAAGATCAGAGAGAAACTCAAGAGGAAAGAAGTGACAACGTATGACTGACAGTGTGTGTGTGTGTGTGTGTGTGTGTGTGTGTGTGTAGGGAGGGGGCTTCCTTCTATGAGGAATGGTAATCACTGTCAGTTCTGTGCCTATGCAAAGCTGGACTGAGGTTGATCTGAAATCCTGAAGTCCAAACACAGTGAAACACACAGGGGACCCAGATTGTTTCATTTTCAACCCATGTTACAATTTTGCTTTGGATGTTTTAGGACGTCCTCACTTGCAAATAGTACCGTCAATCAAATCTCAGCAGGTAAAGAAAAGCAGCAGACATACTCAGCTTCCTGCTTGCAGAACATCAGAACAAGATTGTTATTCTTAACGTTGGCTGTACTGAAGATTAATAATGGCCACGCAAGTCCAGTAACTATCACCGTGCATAAGATAAACAAACTCTGGAAAGTGTGGTTCCACCTCTGAAACACTCCACCAACGATTAAGGCACAAAAAACTAATCTAACATCAGTTATGACACCAAGTGTAATCCATTGGCTAAGGGTCAAACCTGTTTGTTCACACGGATGCCAGAGCGTGTCTCAGGCAACCACTGAGAATCTGCTATGTTGAAGCTGGCCCTGGGGGGTCAAAGGGGCACAGAGCGAAAACGCTCATCAGGCAGCCGTCGCCGTGGTGTCAATGCCCCTCCTCCTCCATTATCTCCGCCCATCAGTCAGGAGTCACTTTCAGCTGCTTTCATTAAACAAGGGGCTCATTTCAACTTCTGGAGATGATAGAGAGCCACTTAATCGCCCTCGTAGCCTTCAGCCTGGAGAGCAAACTTGTGCCATGTCCACCGAGGACCTACGAAGCTAAACTAAATACTCCATGTTCTGTACAATCCACATAGGAAATTGCATTTTTCTCCCTTCCAAATTTATTTTGCACTCAAATTCCAAGAAAATGCTTTCCATCAGAATGCCCTCTAACTTTATCTAACCATCAAGATCTAATCACACGAATGTGGGTGACATCTCCGGACACACATTCATATGGTTTTCTTTGCTTGTGAACTTTTGTGGAAGTGCTCTGTGCCTCTGAGTGGTCATCATCTTAGACCGTGAGATGAAGCCAAGCTGTTCAATCTGCAAATGTAATCACGGCTCCAAAGCAACACACAGAGGTGTGTTGATGGACGGGGATCTGGCCTTTGCAAGCGGGTGCCCAAACACACATTACTCCACGAGGATCCACACACACAGGATGTATACTCGTGCGCACAGAGAGACTCAGGAGCGCAGAGCAGATATCATGCAGCATCACGCAACACACTTCTGCTACGCATAACTCAGCCAAACAGATTTACCGAAAGTTTAAAGGCATTTATTGTCTAGGAAATCTGTTATTGAACTACGCAGCCTCTTCAACCTCTATCTCGTGTTGGAATAAATCAATAAGGATCCTCTGGGGACTGAACATTCAGGGCTGGGAACTAGAACTTTGGCCAACTTTTGCACCCCGAGCTCTCACTATATTCCTTTGCGGATTACATATCTCATCTGCGTAGACACTACTAAACTCAAAATGCTGTATTTATGTTTCGTGAGTAACATCTGCACTCTATCTTGAAGTTCAAAAGGCTGATATAACTCAGCAAAGAAACTCCCTTCCATACTTTATACCCTAATAAAGTCCAAAGCTAATGCAGTGAGCTAATGATTAACTGCTAACATTGCTTACCAACTGAAATGTAATGTCTCTCCCTTGGGTTTAAGGTACCACTTCTTGCTGGATCGTGCCTTAGCACAATCACCTCAGGCTTTTTCTAACTCCCTCAAAGTGGAAAATACGGTGGTGGCCGGCTGACTGACTTTAAAGTTAATCCAGGTCAAATTAAGCTTTAATTGTATTGATTTGAAAGTTTATGCTGGCTAGAATTTCTGTTAAATCACATCTCTCTCAAAAAGATCGCTGTTGTGATTAACTACCTATATATATGGTTCCCTAGGCCCAGGTGCCATGGAAACAGGCCAAGCCAGGAAAAGTGATTCACAAAACATTCTCAAGAGAAAAGACTTGTGTGTGAAAGCAGTGGAAAGAAAAAAAAGACTTGAGATAGAGACAGTTGATGTTTTGAAAAAAAAAAAAAACCCTTAATGTTCTTGGATAGATAACAGCCTTATGGGATGTGTTCATGCTGGTATTTTGATATGACTCATGCTGGCTTAACAATGGTTCTCTCCAGTGTGGGTGAGAGTAAATTTAAACAACCGGAACACAGTAAAACCCTGATCCTCTCCAGCTCTCATGACATCCCAGTACTCCTGCACTCACAGATTATTCTGGGAAATACAGTACATGGTCCAGCTTCACCACATGCTAACACCTAGCCACAGGCTAACACCTAGCCACAATGAAGTAATAATCATTATTACTGCTAGATGACAGTTTAGAACTGCCTCCGATACACGATGCCGTCTGTGTGGCCAGTTGGCTGTGTGAGAAATACACATTCCTCCACGAGCGCACAGAGATGTCTGCAAAGTGCCTGCATATGACATTCGCTTATTCTGATATGTGTATCACATATGTGGGGAGTGAATATGGGCGATTACATCGGCATGCAACATATCTAATCTCACACTGTACATTACCACCATATTACACCTCTAAACATGAAACCATTTACTCTCTTGGAAGGTCTGTGAGCCTAACACCTTTATGGGGTCCTTCCTCTGTCGATTAGCATTCAGTCGAAGAGCTCGGGCGGTGTGAAGCTCAGTGCTGCGCTCCGGTCAAAGCACCCTCGCGCGCTCTCCTTCCCAGCCCGAAGTAATGAAAAGCTCACGCGCCTGCTCCAGCCGGCGGTGTCTGCTGCCAGCGTGCTTCACTCACGGCCGCTCACCGTAGCAACACTGCACCGTGTTTATTTTCTCACAGGAAAATAAACCGTCCGCCAAAATATTTGCGTCTTCACAAAGCCGACCGTCTCGCAGTCAACAGGGGGCCTGTTTCTCCGACACTGCGTTTGTTTTTGCACAGAACTAATATTTAAACTGAACCCTTGGAGAAATAAGGATCAGGTGTTGGTATCTCCTCCTGCATATTGCAAATAAATCCATTCTGAAAACAAATGTTTTAGGTTTCGTCAATAAAATTAGGGGATCTGGCAGCGCGATGCTACGATTACTCATGACTAAGTCATCAGTCTTTCTGACTCGACGATCCGTGTTTTTCACTTTACAAGACAAATCAAACGACCGCCGTTGCCTCGAGCGTTGCGCTGCGTCCGCTCTTACTGCATGACAAAGGCCTATTTATTATTTATACTTCAAGATCACGCGTGTGTTGGTTCCTTCGTTAACTTAATGAGTTTTCTGGTTCTAGATTCTAGTTTTTTCCAACAGTGGGGACATATGCTCGGACTAACGCATGGCCCACATTGCTCGCATTCCTCTGAACTCTTGTTTTTTGAAGACAGGCGTTTGTGTGGCCTGGTGGGTGGTGGTGGTGGTGCTGCCTGCACCACCTTGCGCTCAAAGAAGAAACTCCGCGTAGAGAAGAAACAAATAACGGCAACCAAAGAAACAGCAGAACAAAGGTTCGCCTTCGCTACCGTGATCCGCGTTGCCACTTCGGCCGTCACCGTTCCGCTTGTGGGCCTAGCTGTCCTCTGTTAGCAGGTGGAACTCCTGCTGTGTACGCTTAACAACGGGACGGTGCACTACACTGGCCTTTGAGAGAATACCGATGACTTGCGAAAAGTCGGTGAAACACGGTTTCCGAGATCACTCGCTTTTAATTAAGGCCAGCATGCCACCGTGGGGCTTTTCTTTTCTTGTTCTTTTTTTTTTGCGCGAGCACAAAACACCACTCAAATGGTTTTTACAGAAGAGCTCCAGAATGAATATGCGAACGCCATTGGCGTGACCGCGCTCTTGGCAGGCGGACAACAGGCACTAATTTTAACAAGAGACGAGGGGCCACTTGAGCCAGGCTTGAAAAGTCGCGCGGCTCATCCTCTTGGCCTGTGCACCTCCGCCTCAAACTGTGCTCTGGGCGGCCGGGGAACAGAAACACCCTGTATGATAATCTCATTAGAGAATACATAAATAACCCTGACACACACAAATACATAAATCCCCACTGCTTCCCCTCAGAGCCCCGTTACCCTGTAGCTGCGTGCAGTTATTTGTAAGTGCTGGGGTATTTGCTCCTAACCTGACAAGCTCTCCTTTTATTCCATTGTATCCCCGTCCTCGGGCCATGTTAAACTCGGCTGTACCGTTAGCGTTGTTAATGCTAACAAATATCTTTCGACGGGACGGACCGAAAAAGGTCACGGACCATTGGTGCCTTTCAGATGCCACACAGTGTTCTGTGAAAGAAGACACCTGTTTCCACTTTGATTGTTGTGGAAACAGGGTTCAGAGGAAATGCCCCCCCACCCCCCCCTCTCAACGCAGACCAATAATCTACAGTCGGTCATGGTGGGTAGGGGGTTCAGGGGCACCATGGTAAGGCCCATTCTGCTCCACACAGAAGTGTCCTTTGTCCCCCCGGCTGGGCGTGGAATGCCGGAGCTGATGGGAATCTCTCAGTGTGGGGCCACATTCCAGTCCGCCCGTCCCCAACACACCTGCAGGGCACCTGGGGGTAGCTGCCTACTGCGCGCACCGCTGGGCACAGCCGCCAGAGGCCTCCCAACCGCCCCCTTCCTCCACGGGACTCCAAATCCCATAACCCATTTCACCCCAAACCCCCTCTGAGCCATACAAATACCAGCAAAGTTCAAGATAAAGCCCCTTTCAGAAAATCCGTATTACTGGATTCCAGCCACTTCAGACGATGACGGTGTGGACTTGCTTCCGCTGCATTCAGAGGACTAAATCACTGCAGAACACTTGGGTGTGGCTCTATGGCCCCAGGTAGGGGCAGGGAGAGGTTCTGCCCTGGCCCCCAGCATGCCCTGGGGCTCTTGCCCTCTCAGCGCTGATTCAGCTGACACACACACACACACATGCCCCCCTCACCACGCACATCATGAAAGATAATGGAAGTTCATTGTATACACCTTTTCAAGGACTTCATGTCACTGGGTGTATTACAGTGGATGAGTAATGAACCACAGAAAGGCTACCCTTATTTTTCCTTACACTCTGGGGCTTATGAAATGAAAGTGTGTGTGTATGTGTGTGTGTGTGAGAGAGAAGGAGTCGGAGAGAGAGAGTGGGCATATGTGTTTAGCACATTAAAGGGAAACAGATCATACATCAAACAAACACATTAAGGCCTCGTGCCTGAAGCTAACTCAGGCATTTGGGCGCCCCAGCCACAATGTGGGCATCTTTAATATGTTGTTTGTAAGGCAAATCGATACGAAGGTAAAAACCACAGTGTTGCAGCACAGGCTCACTGCCACAATAAACACACCTGGGCCACAGCGGTTCAACACAATCAGCATTTATGAGCCGCGTCCAGCCGCTGTTCAGACATGCCACATCAGAGAGGCGTGCAGGGTTAGTGGAGCAGCAAACAAGGCCATGTCTCCAGCTCACTCTCCTTCTGTTCCACTACCTCTCTCTCTCCCTCTCTCTCTTTCTCTCTCTCTCTCTCTCTCTCTCTCTCTCTTTGTGCCTATACTCTTTCTCTCTCTCTCTCTCTCTCTCTCTCTCTCTCTTTGTGCCTATGCTCTCTCTCTCTCTCTTTGTGCCTATGCTCTTTCTCTCTCTCTCTCTCGTGCCTATGCTCTCTCTCTCTCTCTCTTTCTCGTGCCTATGCTCTCTCTCTCTCGTGCCTCTCTCTCTCTCTTTCTCATGCCTATGCTCTCTCTCTCTCTCTCTCTCTCTCTCTCTCGTGCCTATGCTCTCTCTCTCTCTCTCTCTCTCGTGCCTATGCTCTCTCTTTCTCTCTCTCTCTCTCGTGCCTATGCTCTCTCTCTCTCTCTCTCTCTCTCTCTCTCTCGTGCCTCTCTCTCTCTCTCTCTGTAGGTTTCCTGGTCTTTTTCTCTCACCTCCTTTCTGAAAACATTTATTAGCGGTGGAATGTTTACTCGTGGATGAAAAGCCCGGCCATGGAGAGCCAGTCACTTCTGGGGGCCAAGCAACGATGTGCATGTCTACACGGCTGAGTGGCAAGGCGAGCGCCTGTGGGGCCCGGTGCCTCCTCCTCTGCTCATTAGAGCTGGGGAACCTCAAACAGCCCTGCCAGCATCTACAGCCCCAAAGCCCATAAACAAACAAGTGGAAGAGAAGAAGAAGAAAAAAAAACATGCCACCAAAGGAGCCACTTAGCGACCTGCCCTTTCAGCCAGAGCTGTCCCCTCTTCTGCACACATGGCGCGTCCCCTTTCTCTGTCCCTGCGTGGACACAGCTGCAGGCACGGGGACGGGTGCGATGCTGCTTGTCCGCTGATGGGCGGGTTTGTCCTCGGGTTGCGTACCCAGCGCCCTGCTGTCAGGGGAGGGTGTATGGAAACGCCTCAGACACACACACACACAAAAAAAAAGCCGTTAAGTCTAAAGGTCAATCGAACGCCTTTGTACGGATCCAATAATTCTCCTTCACAGCATGGAAGCCTTTTTTGTGCACACTGGTATTGGCTGTGTTCAGGGTACTTAAGAAGCACCAATCAGCAGGACGCAGGGGGGGGAAAGAACCCCTCCGCATTGGTATTAGCCTTCCTGCCATGGCCAGGGGAAATGAGAATCCTGCACGGTTCTCGTAAGCTTTCTCATAACTTCTCAACTCCCGATGACAACATTATCTCTTGTTCCATCATCTCACTCTTCTAGGGTGGAGATGACCCAGATTCATGAACAGAAGATCTGTGACAAACATTCTTCAAACTCGCTTACATCTGACATCTGGAGAAAACCTGTCAGTCATTATGAACCTCCAGCCAGATATTAAAAGAACCCTGATTGGTCACTTCATACTGGGCCGTGCTGATTGGTAGCAGGTGGGGACGTTTGGGCCCATGTGAATTAGAGACAGATGCTGGTGGTCCTGCCTGTGTTTCCATAGCAGCCAGTGGAAGAGTCCTCAGAAGAGTCTCTGTGAAAACCAGGCACTGATTTCCTAAGTGGCGTCACTGCTGCCCAGTCCAGGTCTCTGGACCTGCTTCCAAACACAGACACCTTGTCTTGTATCTGTATCTATCTCACACGTTGTGTCAAAGTGCTGTGGTCTCTCAGAAAACAAGAAGGTCTTCAAAAGCCTTTTCACTCAAATGAAGAGTGTTGGGACCTGGCAAAAAAAAACAGATTTCCTTTATCTGCAAAGGACTTTATACGAATGTGTCCTGCAGCCCTAATTATGCCGCGCGTCCTGCAGGGCAGCGGCCACCAAACCACCAGCACTCTGGCTGCCAACCCTGGCTCAATCCTGGCCCAACCCTGGCCCAATCCTGGCCCAATCCTGGCCCAACCCTGGCCCAATCCTGCGCTTCCTGCTGCTGGGCCGCTACAGACGCTCATACACTATTCTGATTTAGTAAGTGTAAAAATGGAGCTTTCATGTTCTCCCCAAAACTCCCAGAAAAGCCTGCTGCCGGTCACAGTGCCCATCCTTGGAGCCTGATTGGAAGCTGAGGCATGGCCGTCCAATCAGAGGGCCCCCTCAGCGTGCGGTCGCCAGGGCAGGAAGCAGTGGGCGAGCGCGTGTGTATTTAGGCTGTACGAGCGTCCTGCCTTTTCTGTCTTGTTCTGTGTGGCTTTCAGACCTACGTGTGTTTGAGAGAATGAAGTGCTCCCCTGTGTACGTGCCATTGGGCAGTGTACGTCTGTTCTAGGGTTCATGCATTTGGAGTGTGTTATAAACTGTGTGTGTGTGTGTGTGTCTCTGATTTCTTGCCAAAACTCTCCCTACAGCCACAGGCTTACGCATCGCAGTGGCCGAGCTGACAGCCATCACGGAGCCCTTGTGCCGAGGACTCCCACGTAGCCACGCCCTCCAGACAGTCATGCTTCGCCCACCGGCCCGTTGGGTGAGGGCATCGGTGGGGGCACTAACTGGCAATGCTCCTTCAACTCCACAGCAAGACGACTATAAGAGAAGCCAAACAGGACGTGGCCCCGGGTCCTCGCTAGGCTTGAGCCTCCGTCCCCTCAGCAGACAGCAGGGTGTGGGCACAGCACACCAGCGAGGCCCCCTGTAAATCAGCAGTCAGTCGAAATGAAAATAGCATATTTTAAACTCGCAGTGGCTCAGCGGAACATCAGATTAATCCTCTCTGACAGTTATACCCCAGGAGGAAATTAATTGAAGGGGTTGGATTACACTCGGCCTGAATTTATAGTCGTACGAACGCACACACCTGACCGCAAGTGGCCCAGGCACATGGAGGACGTGGCTGACAGTTCAGCTGATCCAGGTTATTGGGATAATTAAACCTTCTCCAGGAGCCACTGTGTAGATACGGAGAAGCCAGTCTGTGCCTAAACAGGCCCCAGATGAGAACGCGGATTCACGGCAGCAGGGACGCGGACGAAGGCCTCGAATCGGAAACGACTCCTCGAGTCTGAAACCTGACCAAACATCTCCGTCCAGAACGACTGCCTGGCTCCTGCCTCGGCTGCATAATTGGAGGACAATGCAGTCACTTATCAAAGCAGGGCGGGACGGAAGAGAGGCACAAAGAACAGGAAAGAGCTGCAGAGTGTGTGTGTGTGTGTGTGTGTGTGTGTGGGTGTGTGTGTGTGTGTGTGTGGGTGTGTGTGTGTGTGTGTGTGTGTGTGTGTGTGTGTGTGTGTGGTGTGTGTGTGTGTGTGTGTGTGTGTGTGTGTGTGTGTGTGTGTGTGTGTGTGTGTGTGTGTGTGTGTGTGTGTGTGTGTGTGTGTGTGTGTGGGTATGTGTGTGTGTGTGTGTGTGTGTGTGTGTGTTTGGCATACACTGTAGTTCCTCCATGGAATCTGAAGTGTATATTGTGGAGCCCCATCACTGTGACAGTAATTAAGGGTTCAGACAATAGTGCCACTCACCTGGTAAAACACACAAAGGGCTCCTGAAATAACACCACGGCAAAACCAAAAGGCCTCTTGCACAAACATCTCACAACTTACCGACCGCAAGCAGCCTTGACCATCGCCAGCAGTAATCACAGTGAGGAGAGCCTCTCTCTCTCTCCCTCTACACAACTCATGTGCAGCGAAATTCAACAGCTTAGCAGCTCAACGCTCTGCACATGCACACCCCACACACACACACAAGCCCACGCACACACACTTCATTTCTAGGCAAATACTGAGAAGGCTGTGCTTGCTGTCACCCCCCCCCCCCAGTGGAGATGTATGACCCTGCCCCTAAAGCAGCACTCCAGCCATTCCGCATGGCTGACCTGCGACCACCGAGGAAAAAACTCCACCTCCCGAGACTTTTCAACAGCTCAATCCTCACCAGCCCCCCTGGTGGGGGGTAGTGTAGAGGGGGAGGGGGGTAGTTTAGGGGGGGTATGCGGGATCTGTCACCTGGAGCTCCTTTTTCCAGGGTCTCCTTCCTCCTGTCAGCACTGCCAACCTGTCCTTGCGGAACGTTCATGCTTCCGGACGGAGGTGGTGGAGACGTGTTGTCATTAGCCGGGCCACCTCAGACGAGCCTTAAACGCACCGCGTGTTCAATCAGCGTCTTCATCAGCTCCACCAGACCTGATGCAGCTAAACCCCGAACCGGAGCCACACAAACCGGCCGCCACACACCCTAGTCAGTGTTTGGACGAGCCTTCCGCACATTTCTACACACTTGTTTTTTTTGTTTTGTTTTGTCTTGTTTAATAAAGTGAACAGGCTTTAGCGTGTGGTTTAGCGGTTTAGCGTGCTACAGGCCCGAGCCGCACAGCTGACATCACAGCACGGCCACGTCCCCCTCTGGATGTCCTGTGTCTCTCGTCCAACGAATGACACACTGCAACAGGCCACATGCTGCTTCACGAATGTAGCGACTGTCACTACAACAAACTGCAAGTCGTGATTTGGATAATTAGGTTTCCAGGGTAATTGCCCCTGCTGATTATAGGATCTATTTATAAGCAAAGTGCTTTTAAAGCCTCGCGTGGCCGCACATGACGGCAGCTCCAGCTCCGTTACAGCTACAAGCACCTCCACGTCTGTGTAGATGTCTACACCAGCCAGTACTGCAGGTACTAGTACTGGAGACCTAGTACTGGAGGTCACGCCCCAGGCTAGACCAGAATCAAACAGGATGTGCAAGTTAAAAGGATGCAAATATTAGGTTACGGAGATCAGCTCAAACCTGTCCCCACCTAAACAATGCAGCCAGCATCCCCCTTACGGCCGTGCTTCAGTGAGCAGGGTCAAATTACCATCTGATGACTGGGTGTGTTTTCGCGGTCGCGTGTGTTGCATGTGTGTGCACGCGTGTGTGTTGTGTGTGTGTGTGTGTGTGTGTGTGTGTGGAGTGACGGGCAGGCCTATAGCTGGGGTTGCTGGCCACTGACCTTGGGCCAGTGGGGAGCAGGAGCAGGTGAGGTGCTGGTCTGGCCCACTCAGGCGCTGGTCTGGCCCACTCAGGCGCTGTAGCTTTCACTCAGCAAATCTCATTAATGCGGGTTCCCCAAAGAGCCTTTCATCTCCACGGCCAAAAGCTCTTCCGGCCTGAGTGGCCCCATTTACTCAGAAACGGGGCTGTGCTACTTAAGGCTGGGGGTTATTACTGGAACCCGGAGCATTTTTTCAGGTGATTAATGCATGTGTGTGTGTGTGTGTGTGTGTGTGTGTGCTCACAGGCTTGTACCAGCATCATGTAGAATAATTCTTGTGGATAAGCACTTCTAGCTGCAGTTGCTCTCTATGTCTGCTAATAGCCTTTGAGCAGATGAGAAATGGACCACGGCCTGGTGGGGTTAAGTGCTGTAGGCTCCAGCCTGTGATGGCTCTCATCTGTGGACAAAATGCCTCAGGTCCCTCTGAAGGCTAATGAGGCCCCGAGCTTCAAATGAGTGGCAGCGATCCATAAAAACGTGTGCAGACGCCTCTCCGCAGACGGCTCTCTGCAGACGCCGTGGTTTGTGTCCAGAGGCAGAGCAGAGCGCGACAGGTCAGTTTGCGTGAACTCTGTGTTCTCCGTAAATGCGGTGTACAGAATGTGCGCGCCAACAGCCGCTCCCGCCGGCGAGTAGCTTCACCGCTGACTGGTGCCGTATTTCAGCTCTGCCTTATTTCAAGCTAAGAGAAGCGAATGATGTCACAATGATGTCACACTGTGGCCGTGCTGGAGTCGCTGGGGTCCTGCCACATTTAGTCGTCTCCACAGATGCCTGACAAACGCCCCAGCACGCTGTGTGAAGCCGGCAGACGCGGCGCGTGAGGACCGCCTCCGGGTCACGTCAGCTTGGCAGAAACGTTTAGGAGTCACGTCTCCGGTTCTGGAATGCTACGGCCAATCCTGAAATAGCCGAGTGGCTGTGGAGGTGAAGTCATGGCTTAACCGCCCCGAGCGTTCGTCCCGTTTCCAGTGGCAACCATGTTTGAGTATCCTGGAGGCACGGGAAACGTTTCACACGCGCAACATGCACAGAGGCCTGACATATTTACAACTCCAGAGACTCCACCCTGGAGATTTACCACGCTGGTCGGGAGACCTCGACATCGCCACATTACACTGCTCAGTGCTGCGAGCGTTTTTGCGGCGTAAGCGGCGCCGTTAAATGCGCGATCAGATTCCAGAAGCAACGTGCCGCTTCAGCGACTGATCACGGCATCTAATCCCGTGTCGAGAGCCCCGTAACGGCCTGGTGTTGGCTCAGGATCCAACTGGTACCCGGTCAAACCACCAGCACAAGCAGTTAAGTGTAATCGACTCATTACCACTGTGGGTCATAGGAGGGAACTGGAGACTGGTCAACGTTGACTGGAGGGCGTTGGCACACGGCAGCTTCTTCAGGTCTACCGTGTGCACCGTTTAATTGCCATGAACAGGAATGAGGCTGTGTGCTGCCGCCCAATCAGAGCTGCCCATGAGCCCATTACAGGGATTCGGGCGATAATGCACGTTATAAATAGAAGCAGAGAACCTTTGCTCAGCAGTGCTCACAGTCCCAGCCGTTACACTATGTCATTTGACTTGTTTATCCTTGGAAGCTTCTCTGCGCTGTGGTCTGCAGCGCGGTGAGTCACCAGGACAGGGGGCGTCGCTCGCCGCAGTTCCTGGGCCGGCTGGCACAGGGTGGGGGTGGAGCTACGAGGTCTTCTGTGGCTACCTTGTGGAAGGAAGCCGCAGCTAAGATGGAGGATCTCGCTCCCCTTTGGGAATCCAGGCAGAAAATAAGCGGGATTAAATAATTCCGGATTAGAGCGTCTGTCTGTGTTTTGGAGGGAGGAAACATAAACTACCAAGCCACAACTCCGTCGCCTTCTACAGTGACGGACGGTTTAAAGCAATGATGAAGGCCTGTGGCCCCCCCAGCTCAGCCATGCTTTAGAGGAGGCTGTAACTCCTGGGCTGGGTCACTCTGGTGTTGCCAGGGAATCAGACACACGTGCACGAGGCTTTCAGGCGCCATGTTTTGACTATTGCCGGAGCACGGAGTCAATTAGCAGACCCAGGAATCTGCAGGGTTAATTGCAGGGGCTCCAGGAAGCCCTGAAGAGCGAGGTGACCGAGTGCCTGTGCAGGCGGCCCGGGACGCTCAAGCAGCGCAAACCTCCAACACAAATAGCTCACGGCTGCTGCTAATCGCTGGCAATTATTAATACTTACACAATTCCAAACAGAAACAAACGCATGGGTCCAACAGGAGGAGCATGTTTGCTTCTCTACAGGCGGACGAGGTCAGCTGAACCCGCAAGGAGAGAAAACATGCTGCGGATGAGGGTCGCTCGTGATTACGGAGCCTGCAGCCCAGACACTCCGCCATGCACCATTACAGCCACATGGACTGTGCTCTCCCCCTTAAAGGTGTTCGCATGTGCTCACATGCATGCAGGCCGAGGCACAAATGTTTGCACGCAAATGCACGTACGCACGTATGCATGTATGCGCATTCAGAAGCGTGTGTGCAACGCACATGCAAACACAACCATGCATGCATGCACAAACACACGTGCGTGCATGAACACACTCCTCCACACACTCCTCCACAGATTCCTCCGCGCGAGTTCGCCCATTTTCTGACCACAAACACAACACGTATTTGCAAACATCCGCTAAAGCGTCGTTGCACAGCCGTTCTGAGGCACTTTGATCAGTCTCATGTGCCCCGAGTTAGAACCAAAGGTATCACTGCTTAAAATGGGAGCAATTCAGTATATGTCCCGCCCTGTCCTGGCCTGTCCTGTACTGCCATGTCCTGTCCGGTCCTGTACTTCCATGTCCCGCCCTGTCGGGGCAGGACTAACACCCCGCCCCTCCACTCCATCACCATCCCATACCGTAAGTGTCAGGGCAGAGATGTTGAGTGGTGTGTGTGATGCTGAGGTCGTAGAGATCGTGTCAGCAGGGCAGGGGGAGAGTTCAAGCCTTACAGGGTGCTGTACCACATACCCTCATCTCAGCACAGTTAACAGCATTAAACGTCACATCATAAAAGGCTCACACATATACTTCCTGGGGTCTTAGGAGGCAGATAACACAGGGCTCTGTGTGAAGTTTGTAGACCCATTATTCTTTATTTAGTAAAAGGTCTTTTTTCTTTTGCTAAAACCCTTAGGGATTTGCTCCTGCTTCTCACTTAAACAAGTCTGTCCTTCCCTCTCTGTGACCTCAGATTTGCTTCTCAAAATAAAACACCATCATGTGTGAGGGGCGGGGCCTGTGATGAAGGGCGGGGCCTGTGATGAGGGGCGGGGCCTGTGAAACCTCCTCTTGGCTAATAGTCAAACGATGCCTCCAACCCGGTTCCCTTGGCCTGCGGAACGATAACACTGCCGTCGGTGGGAACTGGAGATTAGGGAGGTCTGTTTCCCCTCCACGGTGCTTCGCCTGCTCCGTGATTAATAGCTACAAGTAAATCCAATTTTCAAAAATCATTTGAGTGAGGAAAAAAAAGAATAGGAAAAATAATAATGTGGTGACGTGTGTGCCAAGTAAGTCAACGCAGAGACGAGTGGTTGCGGAGGGCTGTATTCCCCCTGGCGCACGACGGCCGTCTCCGGTAGCACATGGCCCCCCTGCCCCGGGGCTTTGGGTGCAGATGACTCAGCGGTACCTTCCCCACAGCTTGACCGTGAGCTCTCCCCATCACGCCGCGGCTGTGCCACAGTGCTGGCCTGGCTGAGTAAGACTTGTTCCCAGTTGGCCATAGCACTGGTGGGTAGCGGCCCGCCTCTCTCACCCCCCCCCCGGCCTGTGGAGACGTTCTCCTCACGGGGGCTCCAGCTCCTGCGTGAGAAGATCCTGGAGTCCCAACGCAGTTAGTCTCCTCCGCCCACATCCCTCCAACTCTCCCTCCCGCGGTGCTTCTCACGAGTGCTGCTTGTATATTAGCATAAGCCTCTGTTGATAAGGGTTCGCCCAGCTACCGTGGCCCCTGTGTTATTCTGTTTCTGTTATCTGCCCTCCTGTGACCTCCACAGCTGCCCAACATCACCCCTCGTCCCCTCCAGCCGGGGCACGTGGCTGTCACTCCACGCGGCCATCCTCACACTCATCACTGGTCTTCCGACGTGAACGACCTCCGGTTCGTCCCCCGCGGCACAGACGGAGGTGCAGGACACACGCGGCATCAAGGAGCAGGAAGACTCGGGATACGAATCGATACGTTGGTTTTGTGAAGACCAGTGAGCTCTGTGAGCAGGACGGGAAGACGGCAGGACGCTCCTCACTGAAGGCCAGCACTGTTGCTCCTCCTGCCCCTCCTATCCGCACGTAAACACACAAAACACAACACATGCTCCACTCACAAAGCCCCGCCCCCCCGATCTTCCCGGTTAAAAAAAAAGACATACCACACACACGCACTCGTACATCACTGTAGAAGATGAATTCCTTCTGGGGCTTGTTTTGAGATGCTGTGCCGAGCGAAACACTGCCAAGAGCGAAACCGACCTAAGACATAACATTTCTCCGCGTGTCCCTCCGCTGTGCATTCCACGCTTCCCATGTCTGTCGGATCTGTAGGAATGAGCAATGTATATTCAACCTGCTGCTTGGGAGATCCAAGAGCTCCGGGTGTGGGGCATCCGAACGGCTGGTGTCCGGAGTTCATCCAGGAAACTCCTCAGCACGCGGAGGCCGGAATGAGTAATCGAGGGCCTGAATATTTGAACTCCCTTTCTGGAGACGCACAGGAAGATAAAAGTGAAGGAGGAAAAAAGAAAAGAAACAACAGGGAGGAAGTCGGGGAGAGTCTGTTTCCACTTACAGCCCTCGGAGTTCCACAGTTTTCCCATTGTTGCCCGAGAGGAACTGGCAGAGGACAAGACTTTAAAAGCTGTAATTAGTGAAGTGACAACCGTGTGTGAGCAGACCAGCCTGAAGGTGAGACTAGATGGGCGGGTTTGTCTCACACCGTCCGGGTCTCTCCTGAGGAGACCGGAGCACTCGGCTGCAAACGGGGGCCGGTCTCTCCGGGGTAGCAGGACGGCGGGGCAGACCTGTCCTGAGTGGAGTGGCTTACCGACCTGTGCATGAGCAGAGTGACACGGCGCGCCAGTCGGGTAGGCGGTGTGTGACGGAGCCGCACTGTGATTGGCTGGTGGCGGAGAAGGGGCGTGGCATGGCGGTCAGGCCTGGAGCAAACCCTTCCTAGTGCAGCAGAGCCCTGCAAATGTGCAGGCCTGACAGAATTCAGAATTCAGCCTTGCATGAAGGGCAACATTGCGGGTGGGGGCGGGTGGGGTTGGGGCTGCAGCGGGTGGAGCACGGCGGCTTTAACATGGGGTTTTTTGCTTTTCTTCACTTGTTCCTAGATGCTCGATTTTTTCTACGCAAAAAGCACATTCCTGACGCTCGCACCATGCTTCACTCACACTTGCGAAAACAGTCTGCAGCGCCAAGAGCTCCAGAGAGGTCAGTGGAGAGCGAGAAAGGTTGAACAAACCCTGAGGAGATGTTAAAAGGAAAGTAAACCATGACTCCAAAGTCTAACATATACAATCTGCCATCACTTCTAATGCCTCCGAGTGCGTCCTGTCTGAATGAACGCACACCATAACTTTAACATTACACCTGCAAAGCTACACTAACCTTCAACCTACTCAACCTTTTACAGTCTGAGCCGGAATGTACAGAATACGTGCGCTTCATACAGGGAGTGGCACACATGCATGAATAACCAGGGGATAAACTCAAAGTTCCTGAGGCAGAATTCCGGGGCATTTAATCAGCTGTGTAACGTATCTCAGGCTCCTCCAAAACACGACATCCACACTCTCTGGACTGGTCTGTGTTTAGGGGAGATAAAGAAGCCATTGTGGGGCAAACATCAGGCCAAGAAGCAGGTGAGTAGAAGAAAGAGAGAGAGAGAGAGAGAGAGAAGGAGAGGGAGATAGAGAGAGGGAGAGGGAGAAGGAGAGAGAGAGGCAGAGAGGGAGAAGGAGAGAGAGAGAGGCAGAGAGAGGGAGAGAGGGAGAGAGAGAGAGGCAGAGAGAGAGGGAGATGGAGAGACTTAGAGAGAGAGAGAGAGGGAGAGAGAGAGAGAGAGAGAGAGAGAGAGAGAGAGTGATGACACGAGGAGGAACCGAGGCTGCATGTCCATTACAGTAAATTCCTCTTGGCCCTTTGAAACATGTGCAAGCAGTTCTGCCCATTTAAATCCAATTACGATCTTGACTGGTTGTCATGGGAACAACCTGTGATAAACACCCTGGTGCATAATGGCCCAAAACTATTCCCCAAATTACAGATACCCTCAATCAACATGCTGCATTAGACCTCACCTCTCCTACGCTGGGCAGGGGACACTCTATCTATTACCCACAACCCCCTGAGGCACACAGGCTGGACAGAGTCCAGCTCCTCCCTTTGCTGGCACATGCGCGAGAGACGTCTGGTCCTGCTCCGTGTTCTCTGTGTTGTTAGAACAACAGCTGCAGTCCAGTGACACAAAACCGTCCCTCCTCTGTCCAGCTCTCACTTCGCAACACCACGTTGTGTTGGTTCTTCACAGGCTCCTCTCTGAAACCTCCAGCTTCAGTTAAGGGAACGTTAGATCTTTTGATATGTTCTCCGAGACCCGTGCTTTCATTACACAGATCTTTCTCCAACCTGCCTCTCATGTCCTGTGTCAGTATGCGTTGGTATGCTATCAGTCCCACACAGATGGAGACGGAGACCCTTTAAAGGCAGATAACGCCTCTCTGTCACCTCTTGGGTCTACGTATCTCTCACCTGGGCATCGGTAAGTACCTCAGAGATATACTGGGGGTGTTGACCTAGTCATCCTCTAATCAGCAGAACTGATGCTCAGATCCTTAACCCCGAGTCTTCCATAACTCCACCCACTTGCTAAGGCAAAAATATGTCTTGTAATGAAACCCCAGCACAGTTCTGCTTGAAGTAATTACCATAGTCCAATATTTACCAATCAGATTATGCACAGTACATCTTTGTGGTTTTACCCTTTAAGAACTCTTAAAAGTCATTTAATTTATGAATTCAGTGCCACGGCTATCAGTGCAAAATATCCATTTCTTTTAATGGATATTTGAATATAGAATTTTTAATTTAAAATAAAATGAATGAAAAATGAATGTGATTGACTTCAAATATACATTAGTGCTGAGTAACACTCGTGAGGACGATAAGGTTCCAACGGGGAAGTGAAACTGAAGTTGAAAAATGAGGTTAGTTTTAAAAGTCATGAATTCCATAAAAAAGTCCCAAGCTTGTCCTCAGAGACGGCTGTAACTACACAGAGTATAGATGTGTTTGGAAATGAGCATCTGGTTAAGTAATTACAAGAATGATAAAAAATGTTGAGTTAATTTGTAACAATCAGACTTTGCTTAAACAAATTAAATCACTAGTTCAGCCTGTGGTGTCTCCTGACCCTTAAGAGAGCCCCCCCCCCCCTCCACACACACACACACTCTTTCTCCCTTGGTCTCCCACTCCTCCGTCTCTCTCACTCTCCTCCCTTCGTCCCTCTCGGCTAGGTCGGTGGGCTTCAGCAGACCTCCCCGGAGCACCAGGAGCCCAGTGCTCAGCTCTAGCTGTGGAATGACACGGGGGTCTGTGGGAGGGGCTGAGGCAGCGAGAGGCGTCCCAGCATGCAGCAGTGCAGCCTTTACAACACTGGGTGGCTCTGTGGGCCCCACACCAGGCTTCAGTTCCCCAGCCAGCTCTCCTGCTCAGCTCCTAGCCCAAATAAAGAGAGAGCGCGTCCCGCAGGCTTCCGATACACAGCCTGGAGGTGGTCCTGTCCTCCGCTTACGCGCCTGTGTCTGCGCACGGCTTGCAAACAACCACAGACACTCCCGATCGCTCCGAGCAGAGCAAAGAGCAGGAAAGATTCAAACATATCTGGAGGAATGTACAACAAAACCTTGGCTCATGAACTGTGGTGGAAGACAAAAAAAACCCTTTCTTCAAAAGGCCAACAATGGGGAAAAAAAGAAACGATTCTGCCTTATTTCTCCACTGCTGTGGAGCTGTGTGAGCAGAACTAGACTAGAATGCAGAGACAACGCAGAACAAGATTACATTTACTTCCAAAAGCTGAGAACAGATTAGACACACACACAGGAACGTTCCAGCTTCTACATTCTGGTCTGAGACCAAGCACATCTGCGCAAACATTCTTACCAGCTGAATCAAATCACAGAGGAAACATTAATGATATGCAAATCTATTACCTAAACACTCCTTTCTTACACGCTTTACCTTTATTTGGAAACCTAAATTGCTTCCACATGTATCTTCCTATTTCAGTGCCTGTAACATACATATAAATGCTCTATAAAACACATGGCCAAACCCCTCACAACACTCTTGTGCGTTTTCCCTCCTCTGTTAACTACACAGGGAGGTGTATCAGTGTGAGAACTCCGCCAAGCTTTGCCTCCGCCCGCTTCCCCACGTCTGCATACAGCCCTGACGTTTCTCTCCTCGCGCCGGCTCTGCGAATGGGTGCGGCAACGTTTGTCTAGTGCCAAAAATCCTCATTTGTGCGGGGAAAGCGCTTCATTCACACGTGTCTCCTGCCAGAGGAACCTGACAGGACTCACGTGAGCAGATCCCTCACTCGGATGTTTGTTTCAGCTCACGTTCTCACCTACATGGACTTGATGTCCTGAAACCTGACAAGGTTAAACCGCTAGCGATGACATTGGCAGGAACTGATGGGTGAGTGTGGGGAGTTGGTGTTGGTGGAGGGGGGGCAGGCTGTTGGAGGTAACTGACAGCTCTCCTGCTGGAGCTTAATTGAGTATATTAATTTTATTGAGTTTTTATTGAGCATATTGAGTATAACATTGTGTTTGATCCACTCCACTGACAGAGCTCAACACCCACTGTTCCTCTGCGCTAAAACCCCTCTCCTAAAACCCCTTATCCTCAAACCCCTTATCCTAAAACCCCTTATCCTAAAACCCCTCTCCTAAAACCCCTTATCCTAAAACCCATCTCCTAAAACCCATCTCCTAAAACCCCTTATCCTCAAACCCCTTATCCTAAAACCCCTCTCCTAAAACCCCTTATCCTAAAACCCATCTCCTAAAACCCATCTCCTCAAACCCCTTATCCTCAAACCCCTTATCCTCAAACCCCTTATCCTAAAACCCCTCTCCTAAAACCCATCTCCTAAAACCCATCTCCTAAAACCCATCTCCTAAAACCCTGCACAACCGCTCCACTCCTGAGAACGCCAGCGCTATTAAAGGAGAACACAAGTTCAGCTTTTCCACCGAGCTCTCCGGACGGAGCCACTTTGTAGTCTTTGTAGCTTATATTTATCTAAATATGTCTGTGGAGTAAATCACACAGCCGTGTGGCCCTTGAGGAGCAGCTGATCGGCCCTCCTGTGGAAGTCTGGCTGGTCTGGGTCACAGGGCCACGGCACAGACGCAGAGCTGCCGACCCGCCACCGCGGCCAGAGAAGGAAAAAACCCCCCACACCACTTAACACAGCAACACAATTACTGTCATTGTGATGTAAATCCCAGCGCCATCGCTCCATTGGTCGGCTGCCTTTACGTTGTAAGAGTGTGTTAAGAGGCAATTACTATGCATATTACAGGAGGTTTAGTAAAAACTACAGTGGTACTAAAGAGACGGAAGGAGTTGCTCTGCGCTTTGCCTCACTAGCTGACTAACCGAGACGCAGGTGGGGGCGGAAGGTGGAGAGGCAGGAACATACCCTCCATCTGGGGCCCACAGCTCCACCTCAGCAGGCCAGCAGGAGAAAGCCAGCATGCCCCAGCGAGCTCGGGAGGCGGAGCGTGAGAGGCTGGCGTGCTTCTAATAAATAAGAGCTGTGAAAAGGAAACAAACTGGCCTCAGCGTGGGCCCGGGGCCCAGGCTGGTATCAGGGGGGACAATGGAGTCCTTCGTCATGCAAAGCTGAGCCGTGGGCAAACTATGCTGCACATTCTCAGAAGGGGAGGCATGCACGTGGCGGGGAGGGGCAGACCCCCGCACACACACCAAGCCTGATCCATCCGTCACACGGAGGACATCGCTACGCCCTGGCGGGCTAAGCGCTCGGAGAGGAGAACCGTATACGGGACAGCAGCAGCACCACGGGGCGAGCAAGACCTCACGTGTGGCCGGTGTGGACCGCCATGCCCTGCCACGCCCTGCCACGCCCCCCATGCCCCGCTACGCCCTGCCACGCCCCCCATGCCCCGCTACGCCCTGCTACACCCCCATGCCCCGCTACGTCCCGCTACGCCCCACTACGTCCCGCTATGCCCCTCTACGTCCCGCTACGCCCCACTACGTCCCGCTATGCCCCTCTACGTCCCGCTACGCCCCTCTACGTCCCGCTATGCCCCACTACGTCCCCGCTACGTCCCGCTATGCCCCGCTACGTCCCGCTATGCCCCTCTACGTCTCGCTATGCCCCTCTACGTCTCGCTATGCCCCTCTACGTCTCGCTATGTCTTGCCACGGCCCGCGCCCTAACGACCCAGCACAGGAAGCAGCGCCGCCATTAATAATTTGGAGCAGGCATGTTCGCGGCCACCCGCTAATTACTCGCTTGGTTTTCATTAACTATTGGCTTGGAGGGTTTTATAGGAGGGGCCGAGCACCGAGCCCACGGGCAGAGGGAGCAGCAGGGGGCGTGTGCATGTGAGCAAGCACGACTGTACAAGGTGTAGTTCCTGTAGCTCCTGTATGCCCTGTAGTTCCTGTAGCTCCTGTATGCCCTGTAGTTCCTGTAGCTCCTGTATGCCCTGTAGTTCCTGTAGCTCCTGTATCTCCTGTATCCCCTGTAGCTCCTGTATCTCCTGTATCCCCTGTATCCCCTGTATGCCCTGTATCCCCTGTAGCTCCTGTATCTCCTGTATCCCCTGTAGCTCCTGTATCTCCTGTATCCCCTGTAGCTCCTGTATCCCCTGTATCTCCTGTATCCCCTGTAGCTCCTGTATCTCCTGGCCCCGTACAGAGGAGCATGGAGAGTCTATAACTGTGCCTGTGTTCTTCCCCTCGGTGCAGAGCAGTGCTGCACACATAGTGGTGACCACAAACAGCCCCAGCCAGCCACTCCCGCCTCCCCCAGTCCCGTCCGCCCGAGCTGGAGGACCACTGACCCCCCCCCACCTGGGTCGGCCTCTCCGCTATCTCCGTCACACTCCCACACATCCTCTCCCCGAGCCACCCGCCCCCAACACATCCGTTACCTTTCTTTGACCTCGGTCGGACTTTCCACGCCTGCTGGCTCCGGCCCCTGTCTGGCTGACGCTACCACGGGTGGGACGTGTTTGGGCTGTTTTAACGGGAGGCCTGACGGGGTGATGCTGTCACCATCATCACTGAGCATAAGTGAGTGTGACAAGGCAACGTTACGAACTTCCCCGTTAAGCCACTCCCATCCTGCACAGCCTTCATTACTGACGCTCCAGCTTACATTCGCCAAACGCCAAAGAAAAAGAGGAAAAAATGTCAGACACTGTAATATAAGGGGGTACGAATCGAGGATTTAGTGGAGAGACCTGGCATTCCTTCATCTTTTCCACTCCGTTGTCCGTGACCTGAGAGAAGGCTTATTAAGTTGTGATAAATAAGAGTATCACTGCCAATAATGCTTTTATGAAAGTGCTGGTAACAGGCTGGAACTGAAACCCCCCATTCCTCTTCGCTGTTGCCGGTAAAGTTTGGATATCCTGCGAGACAAAATTAGAGGTTGCTCCCGGAGCCACGGCTGACGGAATGAGAATTTCACTTCTGTAAACGACCCGGCGGCTGTCAACAGTCGTGTACCAAATGGTGATGGGAATCAAGAGGCGTGGTGTGTGAGTGTGGTGTGTGAGTGTGGCGTGTGAGTGTGTGAGCGTGGTGTGTGGGCGTGGTGTGTGAGTGTGGCGTGTGAGTGTGTGAGCGTGGTGTGTGAGTGTGGTGTGTGAGCGTGAGTGTGTGAGCGTGGCGTGTGAGTGTGCCATATGAGTGTGCCGTGTGAGTGTGTGAGCGTGGCGTGTATGTGGCGTGTGAGTGTGGCGTGTGAGTGTGCCATATGAGTGTGCCGTGTGAGTGTGTGAGCGTGGCGTGTATGTGGCGTGTGAGTGTGGCGTGTGAGTGTGCCATATGAGTGTGCCGTGTGAGTGTGTGAGCATGGCGTGAGTGTGCCGTGTGAGCGTGGCGTGAGTGTGCCGTGTGAGTTTGGCGTGTGAATGCACCCGTGTCCGAGACCTTAACCTCCTCCAGCCTGGTAGAAAAGCGTTGGGGAAACCGCACACTGCCATATCCTCACCGGACATTAAAACGCTCCTGTGTCTCCCATGTGTCTCCCCCCACCCCTTATACACCCGCCTTGCCGACCACCAGAACTTCATACACGGACCTTCTGACCAGCTGCTGCACCCCCGACTCGGGAGTCAGACCAGGAGAAACGATAAGCGAGAACAGGAACACAGGTCGTCCAAGGAAAACAGCAGCAGTGAGGCACCTGGGCGGCCAAGCGTTCCGGCCCTGACTCGCACCTGACTGGGCTATCAGCCCGCCGGACAGAGCCGCAGCTGGAGGAGAGAGGAGCCAGCGCCGATCCCTGCCGAATCCGCGTGCTGACAGCTTCCTCCTCCAACAGCTTTTAGAGGAAAGCCAAATGTTTGAGCGAACTCCCTTCCAGGCCGCTGATCAAACGTGGGGAAGCTGGACCGTGTGCTGCTGGTGATGTGGTGAGCTGCCATGTGAAAAGCACAAGCACTTACAGGCGTCCCAGCTTGGGCGTGGACTGGAAAAGCAGCTCCGGCAGAACCTGCAACCGGTTCCGGTTCAAACGCCTGCGAGAGGAGAGAGAGAGAGAGAGAGAGAGAGAGAGAGAGAGAGAGAGAGGGAGAGAGAGAGAGAGAGGGAGGGAGGGAGAGAGAGAGAGAGGGAGGGAGGGAGGAGGGAGGGGGAGAGAGAGAGAGAGGGAGGGAGGGGAGAGGGAGGGAGGGAGGGAGGGAGGGAGGGAGGGAGAGAGAGAGAGAGGGAGAGAGAGAGAGAGAGAGAGAGAGGAGAGGGAGAGAGAGAGGGAGAGGGGGAGAGAGGGAGAGAGAGAGAGAGAGAGAGAGAGAGAGAGAGAGGGAGTGAGAGAGAGAGAGGGAGAGAGAGAGAGTGAGGAAGGTAAGGATGAGGCCATAGCCATAGACCAGTGTGTGAGGGCATGGGTGTGTGTGTGTGTGTGTGCAGGACAGAGTGTGTGTGCCAGGGCAAGTTCAAGGCAGTAAGAGGGGCAGATGCTGAGAGGACTGGGAGCAGTTTGACTGCATACACACACATCTGCCCTGGCACCGAGAGCAGAGGCTGATGGGAAGGCAGGGCAAACACAAATGGCACACGGACAGGCCAATCAATCTCTCTGATTAGAGCAATCACCCGGGTCAGCCGGGCCACCGGGCCCAGGAGCACCGAGACCAGCCGTGTGCCTACCTCCTGGGGTCAGGGATCACAGCTGTGCAAGGGCTGCTGGGATACGGGATGACTTCCCCCGAAGATGGCCTAGGTTATCTCCTCACAGCAAGTCATTAAAAGCCATTATCCTTCATGTGAGCCTCCCCAGAGCGGCTTTCCCAGGTTGACCCCGAGCATTGGGGCAGGGGCATTTAAATCAGAGCACGAGGGGGTAATGGAGACCACAGGGGTCGTAAGCCAGCATGGGGATGTACAGTGAAGGAGTGACCCTCTCAACTCCATGTTGCCTTACTCCCTTCACCCTGATGAGATTAGCTCCTGCCAAGACGAGGGATTCTCCAAGCACTACTAGCTTTCAGCAAGCTGCCCCCAGCGCCCTTATCAGGGAGAGCCCACAGACGCCCGGCCCTCTACACAGACCTGCCTGCCAGCAGCAAACATCTACACCGAGAGAGGCGCTCTGGTGTACGACTCCTCTTTGAAAGACTGTAAAACAGCATCAGGTTTTTGAAGCTCACTGAGAAGACGGCATGTAAAAAAAGACCATAACCTTCTCCAGGTGTCAGCTCTTAGTCCCTGTCTCGCTGATAGATTGTCTCCTGAAAGGCTGGATTACCTCTGATGCAACAGCACTTTGCCAACATCTCATTAACCAGTGATATACACAACATGGCTGTTCATATATATATTAAGGGTGTATTAACATGTCTCCACTGGGGCAGCCGGAGGGGCATTAATGGCCGTGAGTCACAGTCGTACTGGTTGGGGTGGGTCGGGGTGGGTCAGCGCAGACAGGCAGCCCAAAACACTGTGAAATTCCTAATGGGAGTGGCGGTTAGAGGAATGCTCAGTGCAACAGCAAAGCAAACACACGGCCCTGGAAGCAGATGAGCCCTGGCAGTGTTCAGGGGTCGTCAACAAACTCACACAACATCCTCTCACGGCAGTGAGGGCAGGTGGTCGACAGATAAACCTTTTTATTTTTTAACACACCGCTGACGGGTGACGGACTTGGTGGAATTCCGAGCGAACCGCATCCAGCTTGGCAGGCAGGAGCAAAAACAGACCAATTCACACACAAACTCAGAGTCCCTGACTAAGCAGCTGGGAGGAGTCTGACCTGCTGCATCTGGGGCAATGGGGGCGCTTGTTTGCCCTGACCTAGTGGTCAGCCTTCCCCCAGAGGTGTAAAGTTTCTCAGCGGGGAAGAGCCGGTGCAGACGCATCGCATGGCAGGGATCAACCGAAGATGCCGACCTGCGGCAGTCCGAATTGACGTCAGCGTCGGATTTAGAAAAAACTATGTCTCAATCGTTTTAGAATGAGACACTGAAAGTGGATTCAGGGGCCTGAAAGTGGGTTACCTGTCTGAAATGTTACAGGCCCACGAGGTGAAGTGAGAAGTGGTTTAGGTACATTTTTGTGCGCATTCACTTACAGTCTCTCCAGCTGTTTGAGATCCTGGAAAGCTCCTCTCTCAACCACGCTGATCTGATTGTTCTCCAAATGCCTGTGGAGGAAGAGTAGCTCCATTAGCACAAGTCACTCTTACTCTTTCAACACTTCCTGTTTCCTGATTACACACTCCGATGGACTAAAACTACAGCCGAAGTTCAGCCGCCCTCAGTACAACTTTGTCGTGTCACAGCAGTTAACGATAAGTCAATTTCTCCTTCCACCAGAACCCACGGCACACGTGGTCGACCCGGATCGGGCCTGTAAGGTCCTGGTGGGCATGTTGCGATCTCCCCTCTGCTCTGAACGCCATGTTTCAGATCTAAGATTTTCCAGACGCACTCACAAAGCGACTACATCTCCAAGGCCATCGTTTGTTTAGATCTGCGTCTCTGTGAATTAAGGCCAACGTGCGGTGATGTGCATGGGAAGCCCACCAGTTTGCCCCCGACTCATATCCTGCTGCTAGATTAGACAGCCAAAGGAAAACTGGCAACACAGGCCTAAAATATCCCCTAACGCACTAACTAACGCACATCTCTTCCCTGGCTACCGCAACAGGACCGTAAATCGCCTTTTAAAGCAAATGTTTGTACATGGGACTGTTTTACAGCCATTAATCCAAACGTTGTCATTTCTTTTGTCGGAGAGAGATGACACAGTTGGCCGTGTACTACAGAGAGGCTTTGGATACAGGCGGCAGGAGAAACCCACAGACCTCCAGCCCAGATCCAGCATGGCGAACGCCAAGAGCACAAAGTCCTTCGGCTTCTGCGCTGAAGAGGCAAAGCCTGAACTTTAACCTCCGCAACAGTTGCATTCTTCGCTGATAACAAACATATCCTGTAGCCCGTGCCTTACCTCCGTCTAAGACTGAATAACAATCTGGCTTATTCATACAAATGGGGGATCAGTCCCATGCTGGTTTATGTATTGGCATTAAAAGTAATCTTATTCAATCCCCTCCAGATGGGCTTTGGTGTGTGGAGAGGAATAATAGCTCTTCTTTTTCTTCACTTTTCATTACCTCCCTCTCGATGGTTTTGAAGTATTCTATAGAAACATATGGGCTCCAGGCCCCTGGGCCCTCAGAGTGCTAAGACAGAGGGGAGAAGCCTCTGCTCGAGGGTGAAGAAACACACATGGTTCATGACGAGTCACCCCTGTTGCTCTCTCCCCGAGTGCTGACCGGGCTCCAGGCTTATGGGAGAGGCAGGGTTCATGCTACCAGGATCCAGCCACGAGGGACTCACAGTGTGTGTGTGTGTGTGTGTGTGTGTGTGTGTGTGTGTGTGACACACTGTGATTAGGGGTGTGTCTGTGACAGTGTCATTAGGGGTGTGGTGGGGCAAATGTGGACTATAAGGCTTTACTCCCTCCAACATTACCTGCTCTGCCTCTCCACCTGCTCCACCCTCTCTACAGGCTCTACCCCTCTCCACCCACACTGTCCTTCACCCAACAGGCGTGACCTGTTTATTTTTATCTGCAGGCCTCACTCTCTGCTTAAGGGCCCTTCCTTCAGGAGGTAAACAGCACGCACCGCTCCATGATTACAGTCATTAAGCTCCTAACACACTCGCTCAGGAAGCCCGCTGCTCGCCGCGCGACCCCGTCACTTGTTTATTTTAGTTTGGCGCGGCTGTAGCATAAAGAGCGCGCTCCTACACCCAGAGCAGGCCCGAGGGCCGTCTGAAGGCCAGCCAGAGACTTCATCCGCCGCACGCTCAGAAGGGTCACGTTAAGCACCACGGATTTAGCCGGATTAAATGTCTGTATGTTTTCCTATGGCTTGTGTCTCATGGCTCTCCGCTCTGCCCCAAACCCTTTGATGGGCCTAGTCGCTGAGACTGCAGAGGGCTTTTGGGGTTAAAAGGACTTTTTCGGGGGGAAAGAGATGCTTAGAGGGGTCGCTTACAGAACACGCAGGTTCTTCAGGCCCGAAAAGTCCACCTTGGTGATCCGAGTAATGTTATTCCTGTCCAGGTCTCTGTGAGAGAGAGAGAGGGAGAGAGAGAGAGAGAGAGAGAGAGAGAGAGAGAGAGAGAGAGAGAGACAGACAGACAGAGAGACAAACAAGGGAGAGAGGAGAGAGAGACAAGGTTATTAACCAGCCTGTTGAACACAAGTCTTATTCTAATCTCAGTGTCCATAGCAGCTCCTGCTCTCCTGGTAAGAAGCCCAGCGGCTGCTCTGGGTCTGGGGCGCCTCTGAACACAGACATGGAGCCAGACCTTGAGAGGACCACACCAAGCACGGCCTGCGTCTGGAACCTGCTGCAGGCAAGGTCCCCCCCCATCCTCCTTACCACACACACACGCACACTCACAAACACACACACAAAACAAACAAACAAACGCACATGCAAACTCAAAGTCAATACAAGAATTAGACGGCCATCTGTTCTAGCCACCACGCAAAAGCGATCTTCAGCACTTCAGCAAATCTCTCCCTCGGTTTTGATTAGCGGACACAAAGCAGACCAGAGGAGGCCTCCAAGTTTCACTGACATGTCTTTGTTCCCAATCACAGATGGTCTGGTAGCGTGCTTAGCACCGCAGCTGGGTACATGAGGCTGAACGCGACGCACGCCAGCACAAGAGAGTCAGATCACATGCATGGAGGAACTTCCGTTTGAGGGGATTGTTCACCATGAAGCAGAATCGTCATATTTGACCAAACTGCGAGGTTTGTCACCGGGCAGTCTTCTTCCCAGGGGTTACGCTGTTTGTACACAATCTCTATGTGCTTATAAACTCAAGATAATGTCTCTACACATCAATAGATACTTTCTAACTTCCTCTAAAGACCGTGTTTACTGCAGTTACATTAGGGCTCAAGAATACTTAGACTTAAACTAACACACACACACGCACGCACACACAAACACACAGATATATATGTACATACAGGCCTATCTCCAGTGAGCCCAGTGTGTTTCTCATAATATACATAAACATTTATAAATCTGATTTAAGGGCATATTGAATTTCAAAAGACTTCCCCCCTGCCACACACCGCACATCAGGAACACTAATAGGAGCCATATTGTAGACATATTATAACGGACAGGCACTGAGGAAACACAGCATTCCCCCAGCCCCCCCCTGCTCAACCTCTCCGTTTATCCCAACCCAGTCCTCCCTCTCTCTCTCTCTCTCTCTCTCTCTCTCTCCCTCTCTCTCTCACTCTCTCCCTCTCTCTCTCACTCTCTCTCTCACTCACTCTCTCACTCTCTCACTCACTCCCTCTCTTCCTCACTCACTCACTTTCTTTCACTCTCTCTCTTTTCCACACTCACTCACACTCCTCCATGCTCTGTCTATCCACTCTCTCTCTCTCTCTCTCCCCTTCTCTTTCGCTCACTTTCTCCACTTGCACATTCTGTTATTCTTGCCCTCTGTCCATGTAAACATATCACTTGATTCACATATAGTTCACATTTGCTTCCATGGCATTACTCAAGTGTACTCAAGAGATTGTCAGAGCAATGTCTAGTGGTTCAGGCTTACAACCCACAAGCTCCTGAGGAAAAATGAACATAGTGTAAAAGTTACACAAATAGGAGGAGAATAGAGGAGGAGCTTCAGAATCAGACATAAACAGAACATTTCGCTGTTTATCAACACTCCCAGCTCTGTTTATCAACACTCCCAGCTCTGTGGTACTCCTGTACACTCCAAGCTTCGCCACGCTCATGAGGAGTGACCTACTGAAAGGTGTCAGGGTCACACTGGGTGAGAGAGGCCGGCTGCTCTAGGAACTACTGTGTATTTCTGTCATCATATGTGTTAACATTAATCATTTTCATCTTATATTTGTATATTATTATTATTATATAGTGAACACCTCCTACTATAGTGCTGCACTACTGCCCTCTCCACACCAGACTCGCCCCCTGTCTCACTCTCTGCTCAGCCCAGTTGCCACTGATCACACTAACAACCCCTTCCTGTCTTTCCTTCCCCACGTCGCCTTCTTCGACCTCACCGTTAATCCAGCCGGGCTTCTCTGTGCCGCTCCACTGCGGTGCGAACCAACAGCCTCGGCACGGAAATATCAGCCCGAGTGCCTGAAGCTGGATGAAGCCTGCAGCCACACTGACGAGGTGGAGCTCACAGACATAGATGTCCCCCACCACCGATTGCTTGTGTTAATATCTTGAAGGCATAAAAGTGACAATCCCGTGGCCACTAACAATGGGTCCCCCCCCGGGGGTCTCTGGGGCCGCACCGCGGGACGCTAACCAGGCAGGCCTGCACACGGCGCAGCTGTAAGTCTCGTGGAAACACCAGCGAGCGCTGTTAGACAAAGGAGAGTGGCCTGGAGGATATTTGGACTGCCTCGTGAAGCAGACCGCCGTAATAGTCACACGGCAGGTGATTAGTTCGCAAGGTCCCCTAAATCCTCAAAGTCATGGGAGAGGAATGTTTATGAAAACACACCCGAGCACAAATGCGATGCTTTGCCTCACAGTGCGTTTCCTGTCCTAATCTCCTGTTATTTTCTTAAAGCCAGTTCGTCTGGGCCACAAAAGCAGATAGGTATGCTCCATTTCCTTCGCTAAAGCTTCAGAACGCTGTTTGGAATCTTAATTGAGTTCCTCCTCTTGAGCTGGGAGAGGAGAGGCAGGTGGTTTTCATCGGAG
>JAGXOD010000001.1:1802500-1810000 GCA_020368025.1 Brachyhypopomus occidentalis
AATACCCTTTTTTTAGGTGATACCACAGAAAAGAAAACGGCTCTTTGCTCTCGCGCTTTGCATATCACTACTCCCCCGCTAGCTGCTTGCAGCATGTTACATGTTGCCCACGTATCCTCATGAATAGGTGCCACTTTCGCAGAAAAATGTTTAAACATAATAAGCAAACATTTCTCAACAATTTTTACGTGTGGTAAGAGGTGGAAGCAAACTGCCAGTGTGTCTGAACAGACCTCCAGCTCCTCCACTTACAGGGTGCCACCAGCCAAGGTATACATACTCGCGCTGCACGTCTATTAATCATACTAATCGTTACACGTATATTTTGGGGTTAACGGAATCGCTCAAGTCTGTTGTAACAGAAGAGGCACAGCTGATACACTTGATCGGAAACCAATAGTGGAAATTCAAATTAATGGACGCACCGAGAAACAAATGTTTGTAACCACCAGTAAAGATAAGCAATTAATGTTAAAGGAATTTAAATCGTAAGCTGAAAAAAACTATTTTAAAACATTCTTAACGTCGGAGTCCGAACAAACAACATATGCTTAGGCTACTGATGGGGAATAGAATCTCCCTAATTACTCGACTCCATATAAGAGTATTGCAAACTTTTGCGCATTTCTTCTCAGCAACTTCTGACAATCACAAAGCAAAAAAAAAACAAGACTACTGTCACACCACATCTGAAGATCTAAAGTTTTAAACCATCAAGGAACATCTTTTGTAACCCAGATAGCAAATTTGACTAGTTCATATGCTGTATTTTAAAAGCCAAGGACTCATCGAACATCATAATCATTATGCTTATAAATCGGCATTATGAATATTTGATAGTATCATCCGCGGCATCTTGAATTCATTTATCATCTGTAGGAATTTTAATAACGCATGATACAGCTCCGCAACCAGGTAACCCCAGCAATGGATATGGATGTGCCCGTAAAAAACAGTGCAGGCTACCATATTTTTCAGGGACGTATATCAGCACGCTACGTTTTCGACTTACAGTCTCTCAGCGTTCCTCGGGATTCCCCTCGGCACCGTTCGGAAACCTTGACCCTGGCAATCCACATGAGAGCCGGAGCAACTGCACTTGTGAGGACATCCGTTCACAGCGACACAGCACAGCAATCCGCTCAGCACAGCCAATATTCCCCAATGGTTCGCCGACCGCTTCTCGTGCGCAATCGGTGGCATGGTATCCGCAGAAGAGGCTGATCGCAGCCTTGAAAACTTGGGAAAAGGCAAAAGAAAAATGGTAGCAAAATATCCGCCGCTCGTCCTAAAGTCAATGAAATGCCACACACAGACAGTTATTTTGTAAGACGAGGAGAAAGCTGCTTATGGTATGATGTATAAAAAATATGTTATTCCAACTTTAAAAACTCCGGTAGGCGCATCAATTTAAACCTAAACTGATTAAAAATTATACTTCCATTTAAGTGCATCTGTACCGGTGAAAAAAAAGATGCGCATCCAAAGTTCGATAAGCACATCCTAAAAACTTTAATGAATTCTGTAGCGTTATATTCCTGCTCTTTTTGGAACAGTCTAAACTTATTAGCAAATTGTCCCCATATATCTCCCAGTTGTTCTTCACAAAGTTATCCTAATCACCACTGCAGCTGGCAATCCTCATTTAAAGAAGTTCAGAAGACAAGAACACAAGTCAAAACTTCTGCGGAGCGCGTGTAGGATTTCAGTCCGAAAAATTCTCATACAACTTTCCAGCCCCCAAATTCTCGGGTCCAGATTTCTACTGGCTCGTTGGTGTGATGTCATTCAGGGATATTTGGGACTCAAAGTCTTTGAGGAGTTTAGATTATTTTAGTTAATGCTCAGTTTCATGTAAACTTCCACATATGTACTTTTTTTTACGAACTCAAATATGAGGTAATGTTGGGAAGTGTCATCATTATGTTTTATACAGGACAGGTGGCCTGACGTGGATCATCAAGCTCGCGCAGAAGAGTAAACTGCCTCGAGATGTTTGTCAACACTTGTTTTACTTCACCGTAACAAAAAAACACTTTATGGTAATGTGAGGGTCAGTAGCTTATGTGCGTATTAATTAACTAAACCTTTTCATTCAAACAACATTTCATCAAATAATTAGACTACACTGCCTGTAAAAATAAACGCGCCGAACGTGTTTTTTTCTGTATTAAAGCTATTCAGAGCGAAGGTGCTGTTTTACAATGATTAATTTGAGCCTTTACTCTAACCTCATGACCGGTTCTTCCACCTCCATTTTGTAGTAGCAGTGCCCTCCTGTGGTTAGAAAGTAAACAAGCGATATTGGGACAACTGTCGGGGTGGCATTCTGACATATTCTATTCTAACAGATTAGTACTCCATGTATTGACTTATATCTCTCAATAGAGTGTATAGGCCTGCACGTTATATGTGCTTCAAAGTAATAATTATGGCATTAATAAGATTAAATAGATTAAATTAATTTAATTTAAAGATTAAATAAATGATTAATTAATTTATTTGTTTGTACAGAGTGTATTGGGCGTATTGGTAGACTGCAAGTAACAAAATGAGTGAATGCTACTGATTTACTGATTTCTGCAGCATTTGGTCATGGACAACAGAAGACAGAGTGGTTGAGAATGTCTTCATTAGCTTCTGGACTCCAGTGTCTTTCCCCAATATGGCTGTGTAGCTCTCAGAGGAGGCTAGTTTAACAGATTTAGCAGACTGAATCAGCTACTGTCTGCCACATTAATTCACTTATATTACTTCTGCCCAAAACAAATAGAAACCCAGGTTTTGACCTTATGGACTCCCTACCCCTCTCTCTCTGTCTCTCTCTCTCTCTCTTCGACTCTCTCTCTCCTGTCTCTCTGGAAGATATAACTCCATCTGCTCAGGAGTTCTTTGAAGAGTTTGGAGCTCCAGCCCCAGGTGCTGTGGTGAGCTGCTGTCGTGAGTGCGAGGCTAAGCTCCTCCATGTGTTTCACGCCTTCGCTAACCCACACACACGGCCGCCGCCCCGTAAATCCCCGGCGGGTGTCAGTACGGCACGGCCGCCTCGACTAGCGCTTTCTTCTCCTCGCTCGTCAGCATCGGGAGCGCGAAACGCCGCCCCCCACCCCCCTGGAGCCTCCACCTGTGCCTGGGCGTAGAGAGCATGCTGCAAAAAGATGCCTGCCTGCGCAACATATGTCTGCTCCATCAGCCAGAACCCCCCCACACAACCCCCCCTCCACCCGCTCCCCACAACACAGGTCTGACCTCAGAACAGACATGATCGGGGAGGCGCTGCTGGGAGACACTCGATGATGTGTCTTCATTTAGGAGTTTGGGTGCCTCCACTCTGAGCTGTCAGGGTTGAGGACGTGTTCTTCAGGCAGGATGCTGGAGTGAGCGAGTTTCTTTTATGTTAAAAACATGAGTTGGAAACCATCACAGAACCCCGAACAGTCCTTAGTGAATTGGAATCATAAGCATAATAAACATAAATAGCAAAACCAGACATTGTATTGCATGTATTTATTTGTTCCTTCTAGGCTATAACTCGACCCACACGAGTAATTGATTGGAAAGGCATGACGGAGTGAGTCTTGTCAGTTCTGCAGCTCAGCGTTAAACCAAAGTCACTACAGTTGGTACCCCAGAGTCTGCGGCAGCATCAGGGCAGTGGGGCGTTTGGCATGGCTGGGGGGCAGTATCAGGGCAGTGGGGCGTTTGACATGGCTGGGGTGGTCTGGAGCTTGGTGCAGGGCACGGATCGCCTGGCCAAAGACCTGTCTGAGAAAACGAGCCGTTAGCATACCATTAAACGTGAGAGGCCCTTTTAATGGAGCGCTTAAACATGAGGAGAAATCCAAACTTTCCAGCAATTACGTCAGTCTCAGCCTATCTCTGTGCCACAAGAGTGAGTGGGAGAGCTGTCTCATATAGATTTCCTCTCAGCCTATATATTCTCCCTGCCTGTCGGTTTGTGTGTTTCGAGGACTGTCATTCTGTTATGTGGCTCGGTAACTGAGAACAGAAACAGATTTCTCATTTTCCAAGGCGGAAAATGATTTCTCCCTTTCTGCTCAGGCAGGGCTGGGAAAATCACCCTTCAAACGCCAAATGCCACTCTGACATTTGTTTTACGGTCCGTGTGTTTCTAGTGATTTCCTCCCTGTAACTGAAGCGACAGCAGACAGCGAGCGTTACGGAACTGAGCTTGTTGCCGTGGAGTTCAGGCAAGTGTTAGCCAAATGGAACGTGAACGGGGAAGAAAATGCACGTTTTCTCAGTGTCGCCGTGCACTGTTGTGTGGTATCTAAGGGGGTCGCTGAGAGAGACCAGGCCCTCCAGAACGGGTCCTCCAGAACGGGCCCTCCAGAACGGGTCCTCCAGAACGGGTCCTCCAGAACGGGCCCTCCAGACCGTGCAGTGGCCATCGGAGGGAAAGAGCCGTGCTTCCAAAATCGGCAGGCGGTGACATGTGCCTACGCGCTTGCCAGACGTCGGGCACTGCTGCCACAGAGAAGCGTTAATTACCAGCACGTTGTTCCCGCTCGTAAAGAGAGGGGCGGGCAGGGTGGTTGTGGGGGCGGGGCTTGAAGCTGCGGGTAGCAGGAGAGTTGTGATTGGCTGTGGGTGGCAGTGGGGGCTCTGGCAAAAGCAACCCACAGGCTCCTGGGGACACAGTGTCAATGAGGAGAGTGTTTGCCAGCCAGAAGCTCTCGGCTCTGCCGCGCCGTGTTCAGCTCAAGAGCTGTCTAAAAATAAGTGTCCGTTCGTTTGTGGGTGTGCAGGGATATTCCCGATGTTCGTCTTCCCTCTTGGTTATGGCAAACAAACACATTAAGAAAGAGGGAGAAAAAAAAACAACCTCTCTCCAGATGTTGCTACAGTCCTCGTCCTACGATTTGTTTGTAATTCTACTTGCTCGCATTCCATTTCCCAGAGCCCCTCCGGACGCCATCAGTTATGGTCAACCTGAGGGAGCCCCTTTTACAGGCTTGACCTCTGACCTGGCTCTGATGTTGGGGCATGCTCTGTTTGATGTCCAGCCTCCAGACATGAGCATTCCTCCCACATCGCTCACTCTCTCCTTCCCTGCTCCCTGCCTGTCGGGCGAGGCTTCGGGCGAGGGCCGTGTCCGTCGAGACCAGCGGCGTACCTCCCCTTTACCCCAGCAACGCGGGGCCGCTCACCACGGGCAGCGTCTCGCCTCAAGCTGGCCGGCGGTGACAGCTAGCGAAAGTGATGAGTGAGGGTGGCGGGAGTCGCCAGCGCCGAAACGCATTCGTTCTTTTTGCTGCAGGTAGGATGCAATTAGCTGGGCGCATAGCTACGTTGGAAAGGTTTTTATGATGATGGAGTGGTGTATATGATCGCTCGTGTTTCCCTGGTGGTCGGGGGGGCTTATCTGGTGCCCTTACACTCCCCAAGCTTCTATCAGGATTAGCCTATAAACAGTTCCATATGTGGGCCTAACCCTGACATCACAACATAAGGCGTTTTTTTTTTTACTTCCCATACGACCGGATGATTGATGATCCAATTTACTAGGGAGTTATCATGCACCTAAACACGAACCTCTGCACGGAGGACGGCTGTGTGCTCCTGCGCCACCATTTCCCTGAGAGCCAGGATGTAATCGGTAGGGCTGATGCAGGGGAAGCCACACCCTATTGTCTCATTGCTGTGTGAGATAAACTCAGTATAACCCCCCCCCCCAGTGCTGCTCACCATCTAACAGCCAAAAGCAAAACAGAAGAACGCCGATGTTCACAGCTCTCTCCCCGAGGACAAGCCGAGCACAAACGCTGAACAGAGCCGTCACAAACGCGTCTCCCTGGATGCATTTACGGTTCAGCAATAATCTGTAATTAAAGATAACCCCTGAGATTAGGCCCCTGATTGGGATGAGCACATGCAGGCCATCTGCACTGCTGGTCGCCTCCAGCTCGTGTCTCTGGGCCAGTTTGCGTCAGGAAGTCCTGCAATCAGATGTCCGCTGGGACGGCTCCCGCGCCCTAGCGCTCCTGCTCGCGCTCCAGCGAAGCCGTTTGGCCGGGAGCAAGAGTTAGCGATTGTCCATCAGGGAGCCATTGGTAGTCATGGCAGCCCGGTCCGCAGACACCAGCATCAGCTGCGGTTGCCGGGCCTGACCTCCTCTTGGCGACGGTTGCTGCACAAAACACCTCCTTGGTTTTCTCACCTCTAAAGTTCTGGCTGAGCAGAACTGTTTAATAACTGTCAGATATTTGCTAAGTCTGTCACTTTGGCTCTTGGCTCCTCACAGCCTCCCCTACTCAGGCTTCTTTTTTACAGCAAGCAAAAGTAAAGCCAAGTACAGCACAAGTGGACCCTCAGAGGGTTTCAAAAATTTAAATCAAAGAAACTTAGAGGTTTTTCTGAGGGAGTTTCGAGGGGGGGGCTGCTTAGCTAGACATTGAAAACAGCAAAGTTCACAATCTCCAGCAAGGCATTTTAATTAACCCGACCTGACAAAGTGATTTTTGTCTGTGTGAGAATAGCAGTGGGGCAAAAACAGCATAGGGGGTCTTTGGGAAGTGGAGGGAGGTTGGTGCAGAAAGGCCCACAGCTCAGAGAGGGTGAAATCACACAGAGGCTCAACGAGGACGAACAATGACCTCCTTTTCTCGCGTGGACTTTTGTCAACATGAGAAAATTAGAAGGGCTGAGCATTATGAGGTGGACCCTGGAAGGTGAAGGTTGAATGCCAAGAACTCGCTCATTGACAAGAGAGTTTAGCAGCTGTGGGGCTGTTTGCTTTGAATGAGCTGGAAATGCCCCCCACCCCCTGCCCCCCCAGACCGAGGTGGCCCTGGCCCAAGGAAAACAATGTCCCAGGCCTGACGGGCAGTGGGAACTCTATCCCTCAGCAAGCAAGCAGGCCGTGGACTGACATGGGCATCGAGGCGTTTGCTAAATCAGGCCGTATTATGTTTACAGCGGCTCCACTGTACAAAGAGGGGGGGGGCAGGGGACAGGAAAGGGCTGAGCTGAGCAAACCTGCGTGGTCAAGCCCATGAATAGGGAAGCAGTCCAGTCCATAAAACCACAATTGTCCTGTACTGGAACGACTGTCTCCAGGCTGATCACACCGGATTGGCCAGCAAGAGTCGATGGTCCCAGCACTTTTGCAACTTTCTTTAAAAGCTCTAATGGCGATTACTGCTGAACACTGACGTTTAACAATGGTGCCTGTGTTGCAGGATGAAACGTGGACGTAGGCATTTGTCAGGATTCCACAAGATGTTTAATGTGCCAGTTTCCTGTAGGTGCTGGTCTATGAGACGCATGCCGTGGGCCTGGATTGGGCTACATGCTTTTGATTATTGTTGGTGAGATTCACAGGCCTGATATCATTCATTTATTCCACCTGCCCTAACACAGCACATTCGACTACTGCTATGGCTAGTTGTGGCTCCTCTGGTTGCCCCTCCGTGTCCCCCCTCCGTGTCCCCCCACCGTGTCCCCCCCTCCGTCTCCCCTAACGTGGTCTCTCCCTCC
>JAGXOD010000001.1:1815000-1822500 GCA_020368025.1 Brachyhypopomus occidentalis
AGCCGCTCAGAGGCAGTGGCGTTCCCGTTTTTCCGCAGGTCATCTGTCACGCTGCCACCTCTGTCCGCTGCCTTCATAAATCAGGCGCTGCCATTGGAGGATCTCCTCTCAGGTCCCCTTTAATCTCAAGCCCCTTTTATCCAATTAAACTGTCCCACACAATGACAGTGAGGATTCCCAGCTCTGAGCTACTGCTTCTCGCCACCTGCTTCAAGTTACAGGCACGGTCAAGCCAGAGAGACCAGCGCGTGTAGCGCCTGCAGCCCGGCAGGAGAACGACGGCACAGCGTTGAGTATCCCGCCCTTTTATGTGACCATGTTTTATTGGGCTCCCTGTCCTTCGCACTCTTTCTCTTTCTCTCTTTCTCTCTTTCGTGTTCTGTTTTGAGCCTCTGGAGTCATAGCTTTTCTGAAGTTGTGGAGCAAGCTGTTGTCTGTAAATGAGCCCGTGAAGGCCGTGATGTGAAGCATTTATCCTGAGCGTGGTTCTTTGTCTTCTCGTGCCAGGGCTGGTTCAGCGGCATTCATCATAACCTGCCGGCACCGCTGGGAGAATCATGGCACCATTAATCCACTGATGAAACACACACATGTGTTTGCAGCTCGACCTGTCTGTCTCTACGACAAAACTGGCCAAGCGCCCTTACATTGTCCTGAGGGTTACAGACAAATAGTAGCACATTTGTTGAGGAAACTGCTTCTTACAAGGTTTATTAGTTTTCACTTACGCAAAGTAGAAGGTTTAAATTATATGTTTGTAAGTACAGTTATCAGAACATTCAGCTGAGTGGAAGAAAAAATGCATTTAGCTTAAGTTTACAAAGGAGAAAGTAGTCATTTTAAAACACGAGTCTCTGTAATTATACAATTGCCAGAACACAATGTAAATTCAATTGCTGGTTGTAATGCGATGACACGCACTGGCAACTGATGGAAGTCCAACAGTCGAGCTTGTTGTGGTTCCTCCTAATATCACAAGCCCAGTGCATTCTGGGGATTTGATTAGGATTATGTGAGCAATAATTTCTGGGTGATTTGTTGATTGAACTCCTTAGGGGACCAACCTGCACCTTTATCACATGGAGACATTAAAAAGCCATTTGAGCTTTAAAAATGTTTAAGTTTTCTCATTCTTCTTCCATGGATTTCCTTTCCCAGGATATTAATGAGGAAATGACACAAGCTTGTGAAAAAAAGAGAAAGAAAGAAAAGTGGGGAGAGGCAGAGAGACACAGGATCACCGGGATCAGCCGCGTGATTAATCCTGCCATGACAAAATCCACCGGGAATTCCATCAAAAGACCAGGGATCATTTCATTGCCATTCCCACTTCTCTTCCCCCCCCCCACACACCAAACATTTCCCTCCCTCCACTTTCCTGGTGAGGGGGTCTCACTGGTATCTGGTAGCCCCCCCACACAGACCTGCGATTGCTTTCAGATGTGCGTGTGAGGCAGCGGGACATGGCAGCTCACCTAGCAGGACTCCAAGGCAAGCGAGACCTCATTAGATTGGGGGGGGGTACGTGCCAGGCTGGGGGGCAGAAGGAGCCGTAATTGTCCTGGAGGAGGAGCGCTGTGGCTAAAATCCGATCAAAGTCGAAAGGGTTCGCTGCGGATAAGATGGGCGAATTCGATTCCAGCTCGCTCAAACGGCCGTTATCATGGCCAAATGACTCTCAACTTCACTTGCCTCCCCCAGTGGCCTGATCTGGTCTGAGTTACAGACTTTTACAGCTATTTTTAGGGGCCATTTCTCCCCCATTTGTAGGACTAATGCAGCTACTACAAACTGGAGGGAAAGAGTAGCAGCTTGCCTGTCTTAAGACTGCCCTGCGGGGGGCGCTCTGCTGGGGTTTTGAAATATCTCCTAATCAAACTGCAAAATCTCTCCTCGAGCTCCCTGCTGCTTGGCGGTATATATCACGCTTGCTTCCTCCAGGTTGCAGAGCGTAGAAAGCTACGAGCGGGGATGAAAGGCCACTACTGTGTTGCCACGCCGAATGGGTGTAGCATCCTGACCTTATCTGATGTTGGACAACAGAGGGAGCTTGGCGGCTTGGCGGGAGATGTTCAACACAGTATGAGCAAAGACGCGGAACCTTGATCTCTTTTTGATCAACATCAAACAGTAGCTAATGCTCTCCTCGTTGTACGCAGAAGGAATATGTATGCGGCGCTTACAATAATGCAAGCGGTTTGATGAAGGCCATGCCGATGGTTACAGACAAGCCTCTCCCACCTCTGATTAATGTAACAGATTAGATAAAAGCACAGCTAACCTTATGACCCTGTGGGCCATACCTGAGACCCTGAGTACACTGGCCCTGATGAATAACCATGACATGGAGCTATGCGTTCTGGAAGGTAGTCCTAGGAGGTATCTGGGTCACTGCTACACCGTGGCACTGTCCTGTACGCCTCTCGTTAGCGTAAACGGGGGTGTCAGATCATAATCAGTGCCACACCTGCTGAGCCTTCCCAGAATCCCCCCAGCATGGGGCCCACATTAAAGTGCTGTAACCGGCGGCTCCGGAGCACCACGGTGTCTGCCTGGCGAACAGTCGCTCGTCTGTGACTCCTTAAACAGAATGACAAGAACTGTCTGTAGACTGAGCTGTGCATTTTGCTGTGGTCGACTGTAGGAACAGCCATGCTAACCCCCCCCCCCACACACACACACACACACACGCACACACACACACACCCTCTTGTTTACTCTTACGACATCTCAGCTTTTTCCCCCTGCATGTTTTAACTGCTCAGTAGTGTTAAAGGGACATACGCTGCCAAAACGTATTTGATGGTGAAAAATGCACAGTCTTTACAATGACAATAAAAATGCTTTAAGATGCTCCGAGGACTGTTTTAGGACTCTCTTCCTGTAGCCTACATGAGGTCCAGCACTCCTGCGCCACTCGGCGGGCCGTAAGCACCCCAAACTGCTTCTTGGCAAAGAGCTGCAGTCTGGTTTGAGTTAGCCGAGGAGCAGCGTGAGGAGCTATCACTTACTGCTCCTCCACTGCCGTTAAACAGCGCCGGACATGAAACACGGAGAAACGGAAAAATGTATTTTGCATCGAAACACTTCTGGGTCCCGTTAAGAGAATTTAAAATCTGAAATCAATGCGGTGTTTTTGTACTCCACAGATTCCACAGTTGGTAATCCAACCTTCAAGCATGAGAAGCTGACCTCTTGTAAATGTCATAACTCTTAATTGGCTCTCTATGAACTGTTTATAATCTATAAGACTACTATAAGACTTTTTTTAGGATTAGGAATATTGATTACGGCGTCACAAAAGAGCCATAAACCTCTTTTGGAAATGACAGAAGTTATCTACAGTGCCTGTGTGGCACTGTGCGGAAATGTGCTCTACTAAATCACACTGTGTGCCAACTTCCTAAGTAATCACTTAATTAGGATTTGCGATCAGTAGCAGTATAGATCCCTTCTCGATGGATTTCCGTGTCAAAATCCCAAGGTGAGGCAGAAATGAGAGTGTATCTGAGCTCAGATTGGCAGTGCAGTACCATAGAGTGACTCACGGGAAGCCCAGTCCATGAATCTGCTGTAAAAACCCTACAAACGGCTATAAAATGTACCAGCCAATCTCCATTCAGTGCTACCCTGAATAAGTTATGATCTGATGAGCTTTTCTAAACATGCAAACCCGTAAGCACAATCAGAAGAACGAGTGAGCAAAACTACTGCATGTAAACATGAGCACGTGAGCAAGGCTTCACTAACACAGGCAGAACATGGACAGTCTATGGGCCATATAGTGATGGCATCTTTAACTGGACACAGGTGTGGACGAAAAGGGGTCGGGGGGAGGAGCCAGGAAGAAGGACTGGGAGACAAACTGGGAGACGAGCTTGTGTGGTCTAGGAGAGACTTCCTCCCTTTGACGATGACTAAGAGCGGCGCTCTGGATGTACCACTGCACTCGCCTACGATTATCACGCCAGCACAATGCATGTAGATTCCCACCCTACTGATCTCTGGATTCTTGCTTTGTTATTAATACTGACCCTTTGAAAAGGCATCTCAGCTGAAGCTGGGTGTTAACACCAGGGCCACTGCTGTTTTTTTGGTTTGTCTTCTGTTTTTTCTAAAAGTGATATGCTTCCTTCTCAAAAACCAAAAGACACACTTGCATCACAGACATTGGTCAGTTTTATTTTGGAAAAATGAAGCGCTGTACCCGCAAGGAACATAATAAATGGAAATATTATATATTCATTTAGTTTGGACAACGGAACTATTTCTGTGCCACACCCAAACTCCCCCAGAACTGAATCATCATATCTGAGTCATCATATATCAAAATAAACAAGGCTTACATTTTTCAAACACATGTAAAGTACGCTTTAACTGGTTAAGAATTTAAAGACTTGCAGATCTTACGATATTGTGCAAACCATAGTAAGTGATTTCTGGGAAGAAAGCAGCCAAGCTCAGCACATCGGTGTGAATTAGCCATTACTGCACCACTCCAACAGTTGTCTCGCTAGAACACCAAACCTCCTTAAACTCTCCAAAGTCTGATGTCAATGCTTAATTTTTACACAGTCCTTTTTAAAATGAACATTCAGTCACTTACAATTTACATTACAGACAAATTCCTTACCCTTAATTATTTAAAAATACTCACAGAGTAAGAAAGTCAGTCATTTTTGATTTTGAGATGCTATAATTTGCCTATATCACTGGGGAACACAGGTTGCTGACGCGCATCACAGCTCAAACACTGCGGCCGGCGATTGATTTGGCCTCTCAGCCATTAGTCTGATAGGTCCACATATGAGCCCATTAAAGTGAAGGGTTGGAAAAGCTGCAGTCGGCCTCAACCACGGGGAAGATAACACAACGGAGCGATAGATCTCACGGCAGCAAACGCGCTGACCTCTGGGCGGACGAGAGAACAAAGAACCGAGCGGCGTGAACGGGCCGAGATCGAAGGGGAGGTGCCGCAGGAAGCCGGTGGCCGGGCAGAACCGCGTGTCATGGGCCGGCGGGTCCATCAATCAACCAAAAATAAAGCACAGAGAAATGTAGCTGCAGAGTCATATTGGTGTTCAGCCTCTCCACTCAAGATGCTTTATTTTATCATCTTAATTCTACACGTTAAGCTAAACACGACTAAGCTGAAGCTGTGCCCCACTGGCGGGTAATGGAGGCAGCAGTGGTGCAATAGCTTATCTGAATGTTTATGGTACACCGTGGTTTCTGCTATGTTTAATTAAGAATGTTTTATGAAGTCCTACAGGTGATTAGTCTGTTTCACTAGTCTGGCCCAAAACCTCTTCTGATAAATGATCAGCAAAGATACCTCCACCCAGTCGACGGAGGAGGGAGAACAACTCCAACTCCAGCACCTTCACTGTAGCTCTCCACATCTGGAGTTTATCAAGCAGGAGAGTTTGCACATCCGTGGAGGAGAGGAGAGAGAGAGAGTAAAAGAGAGACGAGAGGCTCGCAGTGTTGACAGTGCTGTTCAGTTCAATTCAGTTTTATTTACATAGCACATTTAACAACTAATGTTGTCTCAAAGCAGTTTTAAAGAATGCTGGGTCTAATGTGTTCTGGTTTAAAGTTATGTACCATGACATGTCACACACAACTACATTAGGGGTATCTTTCATCTTAGTTCAAAATGTTATACAAGTTACAGCAGTTCCATCTGTTTTTTGCTTGGTTTCTTGTCTTTTGGCTTTTTCTTCTTCTTTTTTTTGCTGTTTCCTGCTCATCCTACATAATCATAAGAGCGATAAAAGCATTCGGCTTAAAATAACAGCAGTGCGTTTGTAAGAACCGACATTCCTAGCCGGGATCACGAGCGCTTGAGCCGGTGACGCGGTCAGTGCGAGCGGTCGCAGGGGTTGGCGGGCTAACGGCGCGCGGACGGCCAACGGCGCTGTTTAAACGCCGCTGCCCCGGACGGCGGCCTCTGCTAGTGCCCGCCCGCGTGGGCAGGTCGGGGCTCGCTGCCTCTGAGAAGATCAGGCTTTGTTTAAACAGAACGGGGCTGGCGCAGCACTGCGGTGGATACAGGCCTCGCAGCTAACCACATAATGATACAGCGTGACGCGGCATGGAGGCCATCGCTATAAATTCACTTAAAGAGTAGCTGACATGATTCCGTTCTGTTTGCTTCCCCCGAATATCTTTGGATCGGAACGTTATTTTGTAAACAGCGTTTATTTGTCTTAGCGTGCAATCTCCTGGACCACGAGCGACTTCTCCCCGGTCACGTCCAGCTTCTCGCGTTTCAAAGAAGAGCGCTCCAACATAAACTGTGTCACTTTCCTAAAGCCCTCATTGGACTGCTTGAGGTAAGAGGCGGATGATAAGCAGGAGCACATGTGTGAGCTGGAAGCTAAACAACGCACTGCCCCGGGGCCAGACGCCTTGCAAACCTGTGGCCTCTCCCCCAGAACACCAAGGCTGCGTGACCCCGTGCTGAACGAGACTTGGGTCAAGCCCAATATCACGCGCTCTAGCACTCCGCGCTGGGCTCCATGCAGCACGAAGCCGTGCTGTGTTTGTTTTGCTGTCTGTGACCATGAGATTGTGAGGGGATCCATATGTGGATTTGTTTGTTTACTTCAAAACAATCATCCGTGCAAAGACTACATGTTGTAATAAAACAGAACACCGTGCTTATATGGTGTCACACGGTGTAACACTGTTTACAATAAGGAATGTATTGACTGTAATGTGCCTAGACTATAATGTGGATAATTGAACACTAACGAAATCCTGTTATGGACGATCCGAGTATCATATTTTTCTGCAGTGACTGCTCGTGCTGCCCCCTGGTGGTGCTAATGATCTCCTTAATGGCGACTTGGCAGCATCCATGTCACTGGTATTCGGTTTGGACACTGTTCGAGTTGTTCTCGGGCCAGACGTAAACACTGTTCTCTTGGGGTTTGTTTTTTGGCCATCCCATTATTCCAATAATGGGCCGCGGTCCGTCTCTCGTTATCTGGGCATGTTTTCCTAGGGCAGGTCGGCTCGGCTGTTGATTACTCAAGCAGCTACAATGGACAGAAGTAGAGAGGAGATAAAGGGGATACGGACAGAGCCGCCATCACTGGGCCAGCCGGGACCAGGATGTCCGCATGTGCAGCCCCACCACCACCACACACAGCCACGCTGCTCCGCTAGCTCAGGGCGCTCAGGACACGTTCTCAGGCATCGGGTCCCTCCCAGCAGAGCAGTAATTTCGGGTATTGCGAAGCCTCCCAGAATCCCCTGTCCCATCGCCTGCGTGATCATCAATCTCTCTCGCCATCCTGGTATGAGGCCTCGGTTTAGTGAGTAGCGAAGTTCTGGGCGGCGCATAATTCCAACACTCCCGTATAAAATAACTTGATTTATATCTCTTTTTATTGGCTGCCACATTTACATAATGAATCAATCAGGTGGAATCTTGCCCCACACACTCATCAGAAATTCTTGCCGGAGCAGTTAAAGTAAGCATTTGATATT